>JAATLQ010026120.1:0-16439 GCA_013421005.1 Heliconius erato x Heliconius himera | reverse complement strand
AAATATTGTTTATCATCATGTTATAGTTCTTAAGTTCATCTCATTTGTCATGTATCATTTATCTCTGGCCCGGGAGCATGTTCGGTCCAAGTGTTGTAACCGAACACCGAACACCGCACCGCGGCGTAGCCTTTGACGCTCCCGGCGCTAATATTATAAAACAGTGCATATTCGGAACGCGTACTGTCCGGTAGCATTCATTAGCATTATAGCATAGCAAGCAATAAAGCAACTTTTAAGTAAAAATATCTATTTTTTATTATCATCGCTAATCTCCAGCTACATAGTGTAGGCCACGTCCCCTACAATATACCTTCGTCCAGATTTGTTTCCTTCTGTTGTTTTTCCACATTAACTGAGTAGTGTTCACGCTTATCGAAATTAATGATATAAAGCTGTAGAGTGTGTTTGATTGAACGTACCTACTTATCTCAGAAACTACTAGTTCCAATTGAAAGTTTTTGTAGGATAATACATTTACTGAGGAAGGCTATATATAGGCTATATTACATCAGATTAATTGTTTCGATGTACATGCGGTTGAAATTACCCCCTTCTAGGAGGCAGAGCCGAAGGAATCTAGTTTAATATAAAAACACGGTAAAAACAAATAATTACGTATATATTATTTCTGTCTGTCTAAACATGCTGCAGTAGTATTTATAAAACATTTACTTATCTACACACAAACACACACACGTATTCAAAGTTACCTATATAAAAAGCTAGTGGGTATCTCAATTAAATATGGGTGACGGGGATGGACGAGGTACTTAATGAATGCAAATCGTGACTCTACGCTGTGTCAAGGCCGCTAGTGGCCATTTTATTTGTGATTTTATTATCTTAAACTGTAGCACTGGTTGGCATATGTAACTGTATCAGATAAAATATAATAAGGAATAATTTCATATAAATATTAATAATATATAACAATAGACAAGTTGAGATTGTAAGTAAAATATTTATAGTAACTTTATTTTTTTTTTACCAATTTTTACTTTTAGTGTAGTAATGTATTTATTTAAAAAAATCTTTGATTGTAGATAATTTTATTTGACACAGCTCCCGCATATTATAGAGAAGGCAGAAATGGAATACATATATAAATATATATATATATTCTGTAAATATTTTTTTAATAGAATCATTTGATTAAAACCCAAGAATTAAGCCCAGTATGACGTCGCGCTTTTATTATTGTACTATGTCGTATTATAAGCAATGTCGATAAAAAAAAAGACGATAACTATTATAAACCCACGAAATCAAACCATCAAAATTTAATTATAAATTAATCACAACGCCATATTGACCCAAAAATATTAGCCTATAATAAAGATATATCCGAGCAATTCATTTAGAAATAACGTTGAAAGGCACCACACCGCGTGCCGCAGCTCCCGACCGCAGCACGACGCAGCCTGCGGGTTGCGGTCGAGCTCGAGTTACCAGACCCCAGCTGAGGTACTCGAACCATTACAGTATTGCCCAAATTGCTTAATTATGCAATTTTGTTGTGCATTACAAATATGTGGATATGGTAACTATATACGATATAATTATTATTTACAGTATATGATAGAAACACGTTTATTTTGTAGATTCACGCTTTTTCCCGCATGAAGGTAAGCAGAGAAAATCTAGCGTCAAGACTCTCCATTCTCCACTGTCCCCCGGATTTCAGTCAAAACTACGCTTAGGGCTTATATTCCAATGGTCGTTGCAGCACGCAGTCCGGGATGCGGGCAATTTCCTTTCAAGTATGCCGTGGGTACAGCGTATTGTAAACGTTTTCATTAGCCCTCATGATACTTAATAATAAATCTCAATAATTGTCCCCAGTGAGAATCGAACCGACAAACATCGCGCAAACAGTGATATGTTACACCACATTGGTGTCACGATTTATTTTTAAGGCATATTTATATTATTAGAAAAATTTATATTCTCTATTACTCGACCAGCTGGCCCAAGATTATATATTGAACAATAATCAAAGTGAAAACTCGAGATCTTTAATTAAATTAAGAGAAACCATTTATAACTTCAACAGCGAGTGCCCATCACTGTCAGGGGGCGGAGAAAGTTTTGACATTAAATGCATATTACATAGATACCTATAAAGTGTAGAATTGATTGAAAACTATGGAGATACTTACACCTTATAGAATACGTAACAAATGAAACAGTTTAATAAAGCAATTCACTTAAATAATAACAATTTAACTAACATAAACTTCACGTTGTATCCCGCACACAGCAGGGCAGGAAGAGGGAACCTACTGTTAAAACACTCCGTTCCCCGTTTCATATAATCCCCATTCATAAACAACACATTGTATCGGTTAACTATCATATTATATAATACGATGGGTCTATATTAGGTATACGTGTACCAAACGAAAATGCTTGCTTAAATTAAAAAATAAAGTATATCAATTATGAAATTGCGGCTTCGCCCGCTTATAGTACAATTACCTATTTTCAAGTTAAAGACTATAATTATCCATATATTGAAAGCTAAAGTTTCAACCAATTCACTTATTTTATAACAATATTCTTGAATGTAATAATATTTTATATTGACATAACTTTTTTAATTTTAACAAACTAAAACAGTAAATGTGAAAGCTGCACAGTTTAACTGTAGAGAGTTTCTAATAATAGCGAGAACAAACGCACAAATAAATAGTCAATAATAAAAAAAATGGTTCGGGTTGTATTACATTAATAAATACGCCCAATAATTCAACAGACAACAACGATGACTTACAGTTCTATTATATATGTATAGTGCTTTCTTATAGATTAAAAAATCATTGCGTATGAGTGAAATATAAATAAAAACAAGTATATATTTTTTTGGTATATATTTTTTGCACATAATACGCTACGCAACGATAATGTAGTAATGGCAATTTACTAAGAAATTAGTAAAATGCCATTATCTACTACTAAATACACCACCTCAAGGAAATTAAAATTTTTATTATTAAATATTAAATAATAAGCTAGTTAGTATACGGAAAACAATATTGACAAGATCTAATAACCTATATTTAACACCAACAACACAGCACCAATGGTAATTGCTGTTTAACCGCAATCTGTTCGAGAATGGAATTAACCACTAAAAGTCTAGAATTCTTATATCAACGACTAGTCGCTCTGTTGAACCGAACACTAGTAAGTATTGGAGTTGTATTCAAAATAAGACAAAGTTATTAGTTTCTTATTTAAGTTTTTTTTTTTTTTTTTTTTTTTAATTTTAATTCTTACTTTCACTACAGACTTTATGGTCCGTACCTTTTGTTATATTTACATTTCTTTTAATACTTTTTCTATAGATATTACTTAAAACTAGACTTATGTTATTACATACATATATTTCTATATTTATACAATATCTGCTTAAGAAAGTCCAGTTATTCACTTCAGTTGCCACTTACTAAATTAATCTAACACTATAATCTAAATCTACATGCATAAAAATAAACATTGTAAATGAATTTGACTTAATCGATTACAATAGATAAAATGTTCTTATTTAAGTTCAAACATTTTCTTTCTTCATCTATTACCAAAAACTAATTGGAAAAAAAAACTATGAAAAGGACTATATTAGTGCCATTTAAGTTTTATTTATTATATTAATTATTATACTGTTAGCAAACTCGTGTAAAAAAGGGTATATTTAGGTGAAAATTACTATAAAAGCAGTGGAATTGTGTCAATCGGGGGCAGTTGCTTGTAGGAAATGGCCCTTTTGGGAAGTAAACTAGTGTGAAGTATTGTTAGTAGGTGATACATATCACTTATTGTAATTACATAGAATTTCTTTTCATATAATTTAGAAACATATAGACAATATGTGTTTTATTGTGATTTTTTAAAATGTTAACCGTGTCCAATATCTAACAATACTTTTATTTACATATCATACCTACAATACAATAATTCAAAAACCTTTTTCCTTTGGGGAAATTAATTATTACAAAAACAGTCAGTACATCACATACAGCCACGTGCTAAATTGGAGACGTATTTATTTATACTAGATTATCTTCCCCTATCTCTTATATATATTTTTTAAAAGTACTAACAACGGTAGAAGCTACACCGAGAAGCGACAACTCAAACCGAACAGTCCCTTTATTTAACCATATCACACTATCACACTATCACACGCGAACAAACAATCTATCACTATCACACGGACAGTGAAAGTGAAGCGTTCTCATTACATCACTTTTCCGTTGTACCGTATAGAACGTGAGCTAATCTTATTTAATAGATATCATTATTGAGAGTATCGTGTGCTTAGATTAATGTATGAATTTGTCTGGAGTACAAAAATTAAAGTTATGCATGTTAATTGCATATAAATAGTGAATCTCTTTAATTTACTATTAAATACATCTCTTAAATTACTATTAGATATATCTCCATATTATATTGTAATAGTTCAGAATGGCATATTAAAATACAACACGGAGGGCCGGGTGGTCCATGCCTACCCCAGAATTGTCTTATGCCCACTCCAGAAATTTTACTAACAAAAAACTTATCCTGAACAATTGATAAGAGATCGTTTACACCAACAAATTTGTTCAAAACTAAAGTCCAGGCCCAGAAAACTATAGGCATATCCATGAACACAATAAAATATAATGTAATATTTGTATTATGTATATATGTTTATTGTATAGACTATATTGTTGAGATCAGTCAACTAAAGACCAATTAAATATGTATTATATATTGCAGACACATCTTAACAGTCAAAATTACTACGCAAATACTACGGTAACGGGCGAAAAAGGACTGCGTTTTTTTTAGCTTCACTTCGTTCCCATTATGACACTTCCGTTTCCCACTTTCCGCCGAATTCTGGAGGCATTGCGCATTGAGTGGCTAAACTTAACGCCTCGCTTTGCCTCGTTGCCAATGCGGGGAAATGAAAATATTAAATAATTCTAAAACTAAATTAAGTAAATCTCAAGTGAGAATCGAACCCACAACCTGTCACGGTTGCAATAGACTATATAACTATATAATTCTCCAAAAGAAAAGTACTATAACTTCTAAATGCGTCTGTAGGATGTAACACATGAACGTCTCATTATTAATATATTATTATGCCGTTAGACACATTTTACATCAAAGATTAATATTTGAAATTTTTTCTCCTGCGTTACTGTAGATCCTTACTGCGAGGCCATAGGTCATAGGTTCAACGCGGTACACCTATTAATGTGATGCTTTGTACGTACCAGATAAGTTACTAGGACTTATCTGATTCATATATACCTACATTAAAAAATACAAACATATATAGTGTATACTTGCAATAAGCAGGGCAGGATGTACAGTACCCACCCCAGAATAGTCTTAGGCGCACCCCAAAAAAATATTTCTAGATGCGCCCATTCATCTATATAACTACATATTTTATTATAATTTTATGTTAGATGTATAAATAATAATAATAATTCATAATTTTACGATAACTATTCATGATAAGCATCGCAGCCTCGCAGCAAAACAATATAAATCCAAACATAACATCCATTTTGGACCACAACTCTGTTTCCATTTCCTTCTATAATTACATAACAAACAAAACGAACAAAGACCCTCCTCGTACCACAGATCAATAAATAAAGGATTAAATCGGACAAAACGTCCGAATTGTGAAAGCCAGCACTAGCCAGCTATTACATCACATCACTATTCCATATGAAACATAATCTGTTTATCGCGTCTATCTCTCGCAGCACTTCAATCGCTAATATACCTGTCAAAATCGCGCTACTTTCTTTTTTATGTAAGAGCCGTTGGCGTATGGGCAATGTGTATCGATTTGCAAAGTTAGTTAATTGCGGTCAGTTCTAATATAACGAGGCCGTCGTGGCGCGGGGCAGGAGACAGGAGAATGTAACGCGACGGTTGTGGGTTCGATCACCACTCGAGGGAGTGAATTATTGATATTTTCATTTCATCGCTCTGGCACCAAGGCAAAAGACAGGCGTTTAGTTTTGCCTATATATAAAATCGGCGGACAGTGAGCAACGGAGTGATTTAACACTAGGTTCCCCCTAACTACCTTGCAATACAATACAGCATGAAGCTGATTTAATTTTAATTTGATTCTAAAAATGTGTCGTGATTATGGAAGACTTGTTTGCGATAATTAGTATTATATTTCTGTATACTATTAAATCACCCACTTACTGTTATATAAAATTTACATGTTTCTGTGTCCGACGCCGAAAAAAATTGCGTGTCAAGTTGTTAACATTCAGGTAAAAAAGACAAGTATTACTAAAAAAATATAAATATTTAATCAGATTTTTTTAATATTTTCATTTCCTCGCTCTCGTAACGAAGCAAATCGCGGATTTGGATTCCGCAATGTCTCCAGAATTCTATTCTTCACTAGGTTCCCAGGTTCTTTCTCACTTCCCTGTTTTGTACTTGCTATACAGCGTAAAACAAAAATATATTTGTATTTCTTCCTCAGTTATTTCACCTATTCCAATCCGCGAAAGTATCAACCGTCCAATTAGACATGTACTTCAATTTATTTGGCGCCGAGTATGTACCTATGACCAGTTTTCTCTTACAAGTGAAATTGCGTGCTTTTACACCAGAGCTATCTCTAATGTCTGTATAACATATATTGTAGGGCTTTTATTGATATTTACGTGTTAATTAGTTCTAAGATAGATAATAATCAGTCTGGAGAAAACGTGTGGGTTGTTTTATAACGTGTGAAACGGTAACAGCCTGTTGGTTAGCGCCAGTATCTATAAGAGCGTCACAAAAAATCTATTATTGTAAATATTAAAAAAATCTATTATTTTTTTTTCTATTTTACTAATTTCTTTCCAAATTAAATATACAACATAATTTTGTTAACAAATCTTAATACACTATCTTTCAAAATGTAAAATAACAAAATAAGTAAACTACAACAACTACAATTGAGGCCAGTCGTGGCGCAGTGGCATAAAGCGTGTGTTTACACGCCACAGGTTGTGGGTTGGGTTCCGCCACTTAACACGCAATGCCCCCAGAAATCGGTGGAAAATGGGCAACGGAGTGTCTTAACTAGGTTCCCTCTGCCCACCCAGCCGTGTAGAACAAATAACATATATCGTGTTGATACATAAATTTTACGAGCTGCCGACATCTTAATTGACCTACGGCAAAAACTTTTTTAATTATAATAACAAACAAAACTAGTTTTACATGTTATGTATGTATGTATGTTGGTCCAATCAATAATATCTACAGAATGGGTACATCGCTTTGGAAGTATTACGAAATGGTAGTAGATTACGCAATCAGTTTGTTTAAGTGATATAGAATATGAATTTATTACTAGTGTCAATTACAAGCTAGATTACTATAAGAGTAATAAATTTTTTTTTAATACGAAATTCATAAATTAGATATTAATTAAGAATTTTATGGCTTTAGAAGTAAATTAAGATATCAGATTTACTTTTTTCTTTCTAAAAACACGCCCATTAAGGTTATGCTAATGGAAAAAAACTGAAAGTATCTTTTTGCGT
Source organism: Heliconius erato x Heliconius himera (assembly GCA_013421005.1). NCBI lineage: Eukaryota > Metazoa > Arthropoda > Insecta > Lepidoptera > Nymphalidae > Heliconius > Heliconius erato x Heliconius himera. The sequence continues at coordinate 8,856 of JAATLQ010026120.1, read as the reverse complement.
CCAATAAGTAGGTACGTACATAGCTTTCGTTATCATATTTCGTATCATCATGAGTTTGTTAATATAATTATTTATTATTTGGTTTTTCTAATATTTTCTTACAATATCTTTTTTTATTTTTTTGTCTTACGATATTTATTTTTTACATCACCAAAATATCCAATTTTCAAAACATTTTAGATTAGCGGAACTCACCGCCGCGCAAGTTTTGCTTCGTTACCAGTACGAGGAAATGAAAATATTATATATATTTCATTCCCCCGAGTGAAAATCGAACACACAACCGTCGCGTTCACAGTCGAATCTCTATGACACACGACGGCCTCAAATATATTAATCATATTTTTTTTTATAAATGTAATAGTAAATGTAGCAGGTAATGATCGAAGAGTGATAGAATATAAGACACTGCACTATAGTGAATAGATTTGAACGGACAATCAATAGGATACAGTGGAAGCAAATTTCAACTGCGCTACCACAGCGCCAAATAGCAATACTTTCAGCTTCACGCTTTACCCCGCACACAGCAGGGTAGGCAGATTTAATCAAGTGTTAAGACACTCTGTTCCCCATTTTCCGCCAGAGTGAAGAAATGAAAATATTTCAGTTCCTCAAGTGGGGATCGAACCCACAACCAGTTTGCAGCCACACATTTTTATCCCTGCGCCACGACTGGCTTAAATAGCAATAGGATAATAACACATTTTAAATAATGTGCACGGTGCATAACTCTTATAAATGTCAAGATCGTGAAATTTGTATCAGACACATACATACATACATACATACATATATAGATAGATATACAGATAAATAAATCAGTCAAACAATAAAACTATATAAGCAAAGACCGCGAGCGGAAAGCATATATAACAGCGCAGTAATTAGGATATATTACATCTATACTAATATTATAAGGATTTAGAGTGTGTTTGTTTAGACGCTCTAATCTAATGAACCACTGGTTGGAATTGATTTTTTTTTTATATATTGATAGTTCATATATATAGAGGGAAGAAGCAGAAACAAAATATTACGAAGCAACCAATTATGATAGATACTTTAAAGTGTTTAAAACTCAATTAGTTATTGTTTACATGATGATAATAAGTAATTACTGGCGTTACACTCAACGCGTTATTTTCCATTACATTTTTTCTACTTTTTCCTTAAGCATATCGCTTTTACTAAAAGTCCTGACAATGTAGGTATAGTCACTTCACTATCTAAATATAAGTTATGTTTTACTTTCACGCTGTATTTGCACATAGTGAAGTAGGCAGGTGGATCCCGGGAAGCTAGTGTAAAGACACTTCTGTTCTCCAATTTCCTACGAATTCTAGATCTTGGCGTGTTGAGTGGCGGATGTCAACGCCGCGCTTTGCCTTATAACCAGAGCAAGAAAATGAAAATATTACATATTTTATATCCTCACGTAGGAATCGAACCTACAATCCGTCGCGCGTTTACAGTCGCACGCATGTGCTCCTGCGCCACGACTAGCCTCCAAGTATGGTTAATGAATCGCAATAAATATGAATATTAAATACTAAAATCCTTTGAGAAGGTAAAGGACACTGATTTATTCAAAACCCATAAAAATTATTATAGCCTACTAGTATACTAATATACCACCCGTATCAAATAGATCGTGAAATTAGATTATCGACCTTCAATTCATACGCAAGTTATAATTGTAATGCACACCTTCGTGTTAAGGCTATATGTGTAGAAATATGTTTTTTTTTAAACTTCACGCTGTAACCCGCACATAGTAGATAGGCATAGGGAACCTAGGAACCTAGTGTTAAGATATACTGTTTCCATTACGACACTTCCGTTCTCCACTTTTGTGGACACCACAAACATTGCGTGTTGAGCGGCAGAACACCATGACATTAAAATAAAAAATATTTAATTTCTTCGAATGGGAATCGACCCCACAACCATTCACGTACCTACGTAGCAAGATTTGAACCAGCTTATTGAAAATCATCCAAGGGGTGCGAGTTCAAATCCCGGTAAATCTCCAAAAAAAAATATCTTCTTTACTTAGTGCTAAATAAATAACCCTTAAAAATGTACTCACCACAAGCTCAGCAAACTTCGCGTCGAGTTCGTCTTGCGGTGGCATGGGGTGCGTGGGGGTGACCGCCTGCAGCGCGAGGCCGCCCTCGCCGCCCACCACGCAGTACGTGATCTCGGGTGGCTCGTCATTCTGAAACAAATGTTATAATATGTTATTATTATAATCGAACTATCTTATTATTTTCCATACTTTTAAAGTTGTAAGCTCTCTGTGTGTTTCTTTATAATTTTTGTTTTCGATTTTGCTCATATAAAATAATCTCGCTCATGTATTAAGCAAATTTCAAAACCAAAATGATATATAAGTAGAACTATTTTGATTGGCCTTAAAAAAAGGTTCCCGCAAAGTAGCTTATGGCGAGAGAACCTAGTGTTAGTCCCGACTTTCCTCCCAAACTAAGGCACATGAGAGAAAAAAAAACAAACATAAATTATTCCCCCGGAGTAAGCAACCAAACCTTGTACAGCCATACGCTACACCACTGCGCCACAACGACCTCTTTCGTTTTAATGAACTAATAATACAGTTTTTATTATTAAACAATGTTTGTGGAGCGAGAGACCACAACAAGTAAAAATTAAAATCGTCGCCAGGAAAATAAAAACCCAAGCAAGGTAACTGCTCCATAATTTTAATTTGGGTTTGCATTTTTAAAGTACGAGCGAAATTTATGGAAAAAAACATTTCCTGGATTTTCTGTTCCGAGTTTATAACAAATAGGATAAAAGGAAAAACGTAGGAAACGCAATATTGCCTAAATATCAACGAACGAACAAACTATTTTGCTTATTTATTATTATTATTTTAAAAATTTATGTAGTATTTTTCAGCTTGAAATTTTCAGTTGACGTTAGAATTATTTATTATTAATTATGACGTGGGTGACTCGTTACTTCTCTCTTCTTTCTCTTAATCTTTGAAAAAAATTAAAATAAATAATTATTAAAATTATACTGACATCAAATACCTTGGAAGCTCGAATAGATCACCGTATCTACTAACTAAACTGACTATCCAATACCAAAAAATATCACATACAAAATACACATACGAGTATGAGTACATACATAATAAATTCTTTGGTTTTCACGATTATTACACATTTTAAATGAAACTATTTTAACCGGATTAATCGCGTATATTTTGTATTATACATTTTTTCCGCCCGTGGTCACGCCCATGACCACGGACTGCTGCAAAGTGTTCGAAACATCGTGTTTCCAAAAATGCATACTAAAAAATACACGCGATTAATCCGGTTAAAATATTTTCATTTAAAATATGTACATACATGTCAAACTGACAACCTTCCTTTTTCTTTATTCGGTTAAAAATATAAGTAAACAAAAAAAAAGAATCGAAGGAAACCAAGAAACATTTGACAGAATATTTAAACAATATTGCTATTCAATACATGAGAAACGCTTTAAATCAGCTGTATAATGATATATTTTTTGTAACATATCCACCGTAAGCTTCCTCGTCGATTGTAAAGAACACGCCTTTTACGGACGGCAGTACATGTTATTAACATTTTTACTTTAATTTGCAATTAAAATGTCATACTCATTTTTTTTTGCAGACATATTCAATTATGATACGACGAGCCGGCGATGTTTTATTTTGCTTGGCACAAGTTTAAATATAGAATGTTTAATAATATTACAGTAAGTAGTAAAAAAAATGTGCTTCTCGCTGTATCTCAAACATAGCAAAGTGACTTAGTGTTGAGACACTCCGTTCCCCACTTTCCGCCCAATTTTTCCAGGCATTGCGTGTTGAGTGGCAGAACTCATCGCCTGGCTTTCTGCCTTGGTGCCAGAGCAAAGAAATGAAAATATTAATAAATAATAATTCATTTCCCCGAGTGAGGATCGAACCCACAACCATTCCGTTAGTCACACCCTCGTGCCTTTACGTCACGAAGGCCTCAAACGGCCTACGGGAGCCAAAAAATTAAAAAAAATATATCCACATAAATTCTATATGCATGTAACTATGACATAACTGGCAGTGACAACACAAATTTGAAAATATGTTGAAATTATGGTAAATTAACAGCGATTCTATAACACAACCGAAGGCAGAAAACTAGTGACAACTGGCAACTGGCTACTGAAAAAATATCACTTAGCAGTTCATAACTTAAGATATTATTTAAATGAAAAATGTTATTTAAATTTACCGTTTCCCACAATCAGTTGCCTAGATAATAAGATAAACACACAAACAAACACATTATAATAAAAAAAATACAATTTCAACTAATGTAAACAACAATGGAGTGAGAGGGTAAGGCGGTGAGCTCACAATTACACGCATGAGTCACAACGTCGAATCAGGGTGGCGCCTGACGCATCTCTCCTACCGGCGTGTGTGCGTCTCGCGGATTCATTCAATGTTGTATAGGGCTGGGACAAGATTTGTTATGACAACTTTTTTTTCTAGCTCCACGCACATGGTAAGTTTATCAAGCACATGGTAGGCAGAGGGAACCTGGGGTCCCTGGTGTTAAGACACTATTTTTATTGTGTAATTCAGGTTTATGTTCTCTTTTTACCGATTATTCTTCTTTGTGTTCCTCATGGAACGTGAAATTGACGAAGTGGTTTTGTACTTAAATGACAAAATATAAAAGGATCAACAGATCTTTTTATATTTTATTTTAAAAAAACATTTTCAATTTAAACATATTAAATGTATTAATCCTGTATATTTTAATTTTTAGTATGCGAAAACACATTTTATAAAATTCGAAGGTTTGAGCACTTTACAGTAGTTCGTGGTCACAAACACACCACGGTCCTACTAAAATAGTTTAGTTTAAAACAAAACAAGCACATTTTTTATTTCTTTTTTATCTGTCTTATCACATCTTCCTTATCTGTAGAGGTAGATATAGAGAGCCAGCTGATAAAAGATAATTTTAACAACTTTTATGAATAAAGAATACTAACGGCATACATATATGTTATGTCAACAACTCAACTTAAGAATAAAAAGTATATATAAAAAAATGTTACGCAAATAAAAAAAATATTACATTTCTATTTCGGATTATTTTTAATATTGATAAAGAAATTTAAAAATACCTACGCTTACATAAATATATGGAAAACTTATTTTTATTTAAAAACATAACTTATTTTTAAATTCAAAATTAACATTACATAATAATATATTTTTATAATATCCTGTGCGTTGCATAAGAGAGGTTGTAAATTAAAAGAAAAATAAAGCATTTTGATTACGAAACTACACCGTGATAACGTAACATTTCGGGTACGGAAAAAATAGACTTTTCATTTTACATCTTCAATTTTAGAGGCCAGTCGTGGCGTAGGCGCACAAAATGTAAGTGCAAAATCGACTGGTTGTGGATTCGATCTCCACTCGAGGACATTACATATTTATTTCAATTTATATTTTCATTTCTTCGCTCTGGTGTCGAGGCAAAGCGCAGCGTTGAGTTCCGCCACTCAACACGCAATGCCTCCAGATTTTGGCGGAAAGTGGGGAATGGAGTGTCATAACATTAAGTTCTCTCTGCCTACACTGCTGTGTGCGGGATACAGCGTGAAGCTGATTTAATAAATTTTACATCTTAAAGTCCACACAAACAGACGTGCGGACGATAACTAGTGTTATAATTATACACTGACCTTTATATAACAAACGCTAAACGTTAAAATAAAATTATAAAAATCAAAAACATGAAGACGTAAATTTAAATAAAAGTGTTGTTTTATCACAAAGCACCTTGTATATTTATTTCCCAAGTAAAACGTCATCTCTCAAGTAAATTTGCATAATTAATTAATATATTATATTATAATGTTTTCGTTTGAAATAAGATGCAACGTGTATGGAAAAGTGCGACAACGAAATATGAAAGATAATAACATTGAGTACAAAAAAATATATACATATATAATTATTTATTATAATTTAAGAGTTTCTAATAATTGAAAAAATACTAAAAATTTAAATAAAGCTAATTTTTTTCGGCATAAGAGTGTCGGCAGAGGGAATGTAGTGTTAAAGCACTCCGATCTTCACTTTCTGCAAAAATTTATCCGCTTTGGTCTACCAGATACCAATGTTTGAAATTTATAGGTACTTGTATAAAACTCTCTATCTATATTTTCATTTCTTCGCTCTGGTGTCGAGGCAAAGCGCGGCGTTGAGTTCCGCCACTCAACACGCAATGCCCCCAGATTTTAGCGGAAAGTGGGGAATCGAGTGTCTTAACACTAGGTTCTCTCTGCCTACCCTGTTGTATGCGGGATACAGCGTGACGCCAATTTAATTAATTTTACATTTCTAAGTCCACACAAACTTGCGGACGACAAGTAGTGTTATAATTATACACTGACCTTTATACAACAAACTACTTTTTACAATACTTTTATCAATTTACAAATAACAGAATAAAACTCAATTGTAAAAGAATGCATCAATTAAAAGTAATACAATTAATATCAACATTTCAATTGAATCGCTCAATACGTAAACATAATTACGAACACGACGCATCGAACAAAAACAGTTTTTATACTTATTTGTATGAGAAACAATGGAATATTGTAGGATTTAATTATCAAATATTTGTATGAGGAAGAGATAAGATTATGTTTATTTAAAATGTAAAAATGAATCATATTATAAACAAGGTCGTCGTGGAGCAGCGGGACAGCGCCCGACTGTAACTGTGATAGTTGTGGGTTCGATTTAAATTTGAGGGAATGATTATATTTAAAATATTTTTTGTTCCCCAATCTGGTACTAAAACGATCAACATTGGCACGCTATGGGCAAAAAACAACACAATCATAACTATATAAAAATTTTGACAAAAAAAATCAAATTCCATAGCAATAATATAAATCTATAGAATGCTTATTTAAATACTTTATGAACAAACAAACTTAATTAGCAAATTTTGTAGCTATAATTATTTGAAAATATAACGGTCATTAACCTTCAACCGGGTTAAACGTTAAAGTTATAGACCACCACCATAACTGTAACAAAAATTAAAATAAAATACAATAAAAATTAAATACTCATTTACATATTGAATGAGCTACTTTGCCATTTTTTAAATATTTACCTTTCTTTTACTCAAGTAGAGGATTTACTACGGCTTCGTCTGACAGACTAAGATCACTTAACACAGATCTTTTATACTAACAATATTAAAAAGAATGTAAACCAAGAAAAAATATTTTACTATGATCCCACTTAAATAGTACTTAATAATGATTGTATAATATTAATCATGACATAAGAGGCCAGTCGTGGCGCAGCGGCGCGAAGTGTGACTGTAAAACCGACTGGTTGTGGGTTCGATCCCCACTCGAGAAGATGAAATATTTACTGAAATTTATTTTTCCATTTCTTCGCTCTGGTGTCGAGGCTAAGCGCGGCGTTGAGCTCTGCCACTCAACACGTAATGCCTCTAGAATTCGTCAGAAAGTGGGGAACGGAGTGTCTTAACACTGGTTCCCCTGCCTACCCTGCTGTGTGCGGGATACAGCGTAAAACTGATTTAATTTAATTTTTATTAATATTAATTTTAATTAAAAAATATATAAATGTTTGCAAATATAAATTTAGTCAACCCTGATCTTTAAGATATAATAAGAAGACGATACAGTATATTCGTCGATGACTTCACCGAGGTTGTTCCGAGACTCGAGAGTATAATAAGTTTATTTAAGACCATAAACGCTTTTATTTTTGCATTCGTTAAAATTTACGACTACCATTGTAGACACCTTAAAAAGAAAAATATTCAACAAATAGTAAACCTTATAAAATGCTCTCTACTAAATTTTACCTATGATATTATATTGATCTATGTAAATAAACAAAGGAATTTTAATGAATATAACAATAGTATTTGTGTAATGATGAATTTATTCAATAAAAATGTAAATTATCGCTCTCTGTACATGAAATATATATGAGAAAATCAACGCTATTAGAACCCAAAAACACAAAAAAAAAACAAATTTTTTTACGCAATTTTCACAATTCAATTTTGATTTTTATTATTTATTTTTTCAGCGGAGTAGACAGATGGAACGAATGCTAAAACACTCCGTTGCTCACTTACCGCCGAGTCCTAAAGGCATTGCGTGTTAAGTGGCTCAACGCCGCGCTTTACCTCAACACCAGAGCGAAAAAATGAAAATATAAATGTAAATAAATATTTCATTTCCTCGAGTGGGGATCGAACCCACAACCAGTCCATTTTACAGTCACACTTTTTGCCCCTGCGCCACGACTGTTGTCATTGTTAATAGTTTATCTTATTCCAATTAGTTCATAAATAAAAATAGTTATATCAATAAACAGTATTACGTACAGAACAAGTGAATGAAGTGGTATACTTGGGAAGTATGTTCAGTAGAGATGGAAGATACGAGATGGATGTGGAAAGGCGTATTGCTGCCGGTAACAAGGTTAACGGAGCCTTAGCTGCATTGATGAGACGGCGAAACGTCAGCACAGCTGCGCGTTTGGTCGTACACAATGCAGTTTTGGTACCGACTCTGTTATACGGCAGCTAAACGTGGGTATTACAGAAGAAGAATGAAAGAAAGATGAATGCTGTGGAGATGCGTGTGCTCTTCGTAGGATATGCGGAGTCAGCTTAGCTGATCGAATCCGCAATGAAGAGGTACACAGAATGGCAGGTACTAGCGAGGATGTCACGGTGAGAATGAAGAAGAACGTGCTCAGCTGGTTTGGGCACG
>JAATLQ010026108.1:0-25315 GCA_013421005.1 Heliconius erato x Heliconius himera | reverse complement strand
GTTTATTTCATTGTAATCGCTTCACTCTATCAAACGATATAAGTATTTAAGTTTTCAAGAAGTTAATATTTGAGATAGTAAAAATCGGTACCAGTAACGCTATCTATTGACAAAAATAGTAGGTACTAACGAATCTTGATACTCTCTTCCATACGCGTAACGCTATCACTAATTGTGATGGGATCTTAATAGATGGCGCTGTGCATAAAAGAAAATATAGTTTGGAAAGGTTACCGCTATACTTTATCAAAAAATAATGTACTTAAAGTTTTAAAGATATTTATATTTGAAAAAAAAAAGAAAATATTAAGAAATAAATTATTATATTGTTGAGTTATTATATGTTTAACGTTAATTACGTCATGTAAGTGTAATCTATACTTATAATAAATTAAACATAAACATAGTAGTATTTTTCTAACAATGTTCGAATGGTTACAGTTCAATTGTAAGTCCAAAAGAACGACTTTATAAACGTCTTATTTATTTGACTGTTGATAAATTTACGTATTTTTAAAGTACAATTGTTCATAGTACTAACTACAAAGTAAACTACATTGAATTGTTGGTGAAGATTACCTTCGTAACAGTCTAGCTTAATTCGTAATTATTTAACACGTGATAAAGAATGACTTAATATTCAAAGAAATATTTTGAATAGGTTCTTCAGTCCGTTCGTTCGTTTATGTTATTAATATTTTTTTAAGAAACGTATAAAAAAATAACTTTTGGGAGCAACTTCTAAAAAACTGTGTCTCAAGAAAAAATGCTCTGACACAGTTTATAAAAATATCCCGCAGTATTATTTCATTACTTACAAGCGACACGTACCGACATTGCACTATTGCACCTGTATGTTGCATGTATGTATGTGCCAAGGGTATTTTAGGGTACATACCTCAAAATTCTTATAAGATAACTTTGTTGTTTGTCCGTCTGTCCGTCTGTCAAGACTATTTTGTACAAAATCGGTTAAAGGTTAGATACCTCAATGTTCAAGTCTATATTCCCTTAGAGCACAAAAAAACTATCTTCTAAATCATCGCAATCAAATGACGATGAAATATGAGGGTTTATGCTTCGTTTTTTGTCGCATTTTCTATCATAACTATAAGGTACTTCCCGTTGATATACAATTACGAAATTTGTTAAGAAGTTAAAATTTACGGCACGTATAAAGGAAAATTCCAAAATTATTTTTCAAAAATTGAATACTTATTGTATTTGTGTCACAGAAAAGAACCATTAGGTACAAATTTTAATCGGTTAATTTGATACAAAATGACAACTTAATTAGCTATTCTTTTGGTGTATCTCCTTTCACGAAACTGGTACGAAACTCTCGGGACATGAGTACGACTTGAACCTGACCGAAAATGTTGATTATTTTATAGATTATATAAAAATGCCTAAAAACGTGCTTTCTACGTATATTCTGTATACCAATTATATATTTAACTAATAATATATGTTACTAATTTTAAAACTGTACAGGAGCTAGATAAGTTATTTTGCAAATAATATCGTGAGTACTTATCCAAATCAATTAATTATTAGTTAAGGCTGTTTGTAATATCTATATTTCTTAAAAGAGTAATCATGTAATTTAAGCGGACAAAGCCGCGAATAAATAATAAAATTATCGTTGTAAAATAAAATACAATTTGTCAAGAACGACGCACGCACATATACACCTATCAAAGGGAAACCGCCGCATACGCCTCATTCTGAAATCGAGCCGTAGGTTTTGGCGGCAAAGTTCAAAGTTCTAAAATCTAAAGGTTTTAGTAGTATTTTTGTAGTAGTATGTTTTTACGTTATTGGTATCAAAGCGTAACTGCCTCACACGAAATATAGATATGATTAAACATCGTGAAATGAAAAAAAAACCTACGTCTACACTGTTGCTTAAATTCTTTAGGTATGGAATTAAAATATTTTACCTATATGCTATTTCCGTAAAAGGAGCGCTGACGCGCTTCTCTTTTGTTCTTTGTTAAAGGCCAAAGTTGTGGCTGTAACGCGACTGGTGTGGGTCCGATCCCCACTTGGAGGATTGAATTATAATTTAATCATATTTTCATTTCGTTTAATAATATTTTAATTTCGCACATCGGTCACACATTATACGCAATATCTTAATACTTACATTACAACATAATCTCAGAATCTTACGCATAATCTTTACCCTGCTAAAGGCGGGATAAAGCGTGGATCTGGTTTTAACTTTGTGTGAACCGATTAAAATAAAGTCCAGTCCAGTTAAGGCCAGTCGTGGTGCAGCGGCACGAAGTGTGTCTGTAAAACCGACTGGTTGTGGGTTCGATCCTCACTCGAGGAGATGAAATATTTACTTAAATTTATATTTCCATTTCTTCGCTCTGGTGTCGAGCGAACGAGAACACGAAAGAACGAGAACACGCAATGCCTCCAGAATTCGGCAGAAAGTGGGGAACGGAGTGTCTTAATACTAGGGTTCCTCTGCTTAACCTGCCGTGTGAGGGGTACAGCGTGAAGCTGATTAAAATAAAACAAATATTAAATATTTAAGGGCAGATTGCCAATATGCAAACAAAAAAGGATTTAAATCGGTTAAGCCGTTTCTGAGATTATCGTGAACAAATTCACAGACAAACAGACAAACTGACCAAGTTCTATTACAATGTTAATTGTAATATCTTCCATGTACAGACACCGATGAGTTAGGATTTTATTGTAAGTATCGATAAGTTGTGTTTTTATTTCAAAAATTCAATTGAGGATTCTCATGGGAGGTACGAAAATGCGACCTAAAGTTTTAATAAATTTGTCATTAAAAATCTTCATTGCGTTGCAAACATACATTATAGGTATATCAAAACACGAACATAATTCAGTGTGTTAATTAAATAATTTTGTGTTTTAAGCGGGCGAAGCCGCGAGCGGGTCGTTCGTATGATATAAAACCATTATATCAAAATAGGTATTTTTAATTTATAAATATTATATAATATGAGTCTATTTAATGTCCTACAATAAAGGTAATCTGTCCAGATATTTAATTAATTATCATAAAGATATTAGACAGTAGCAAAATATTAATTATAAACTATTTGTACGATTGTCGGAGTTCATTGACCCTATGTTTTACTAATAACTGATATTGAAATCACAACCGACTGCTGTTGTAGTCTCGCGGTGTGCTTACGATGCACAAGCGATGGTCGTATGGTATTGGACATACATCTGTGTAAAACAGTTTCTACAGTTGTTGTATGATGAGTAGGTGTGAGGTGCTATTTTATGTCCTGGAACTCCGGTGTATGTAGTAGTGCCCACCCGTCTTGTATGGGTGTGAGGTGCTATTTTATGTCCTGGAACTCCGGTGTATGTAGTAGTGTCCGCCCGTCTTGTATGGGTGTGAGGTGCTATTTTATGTCTTGGAACTCTGGTGTATGTAGTAGTGTCCGCCCGTCTTGTATGGGTGTGAGGTGCTATTTTATGTCCTGGAACTCTGGTATATGTAGTAGTGTCCGCCAGTCTTGTATGTTTGTGAGGTGCTATTTTATGTCCTGGAACTCTGGTGTATGTAGTAGTGCCCGCCCGTCTTGTATGGGTGGGAGGTGCTATTTTATGTCCTGGAACTCTGGTGTATGTAGTAGTGTCCGCCCGTCTTGTATGGGTGTGTGGTGCTATTTTGTGTTCTGGAACTCTGGTGTATGTAGTAGTGTCCGCCCGTCTTGTATGAGTGTGTGGTGCTATTTTGTGTTCTGGAACTCTGGTGTATGTAGTAGTGTCCGCCTATGAGTCTAACAACTTGTTTTAACGTAGAAAAAATAAATGAGACACGACTGTGGAGTGTGTGCCGTGTGTTTATTTAACATATCGGCCTATCGCCTTGCGATCCAACGACCTATATTGATCTCACAAATCAATCAACGTCACTAATCACCATTTTAATACAATCTTAATATAAACAAGCATAACCAGTACGTTCAGAAAGATCACACAAACGTCCCGGAGGGTTCAATAAAGACTGCTGCATCCACGGTCTGGTAGGAATTCACGGTATAGGGGCGGGGTGGTGCCCTTGCGCTTTCTTCTTTTTATTATAAGATTCTACACAGTTATAGTAGAGAGGAAGATAGGACGTCTTCGATATACTTAAGAAATGTCACGGGAGATTAAAACGGACGGACTATGACATGTTATTTTTCATAATATATTTTATTTGTACTTATATTAGATTTATGGTACATTTCATATTAATATTGTTACTTCGGAATCTCTAAAGTACCTTGGATTATTTACGATCACTACGGAAGGGGTCTAACTATATTTGACGTATCACGAGCCATACTAAAATATTAAAATTATTATTTAAATAATTTTATTTAAATATTTTATTTTGAGTAGAGTGGGGAGTTAGTTACACGCTTTAGATATGAATATAAAATGAAAGATATTTAAAGATACAATTTTCGAGATATAGAATGTGGAGTGGCGGAACTCAGCGCGGAAGATCATTTTGTTGCTAGACCGAAGAAATGAAAATATATCATGCCCTCGAGTGAGAACCGAAGCCACACTCATGCTGTACCACTGCACCATAACGACTTTAAGCACTATAAATAAAATAATATTATTAGTTCTATTTAATTTCAGATTTTCAGTATCCTTCACTCCCGTAGTAACATTAACATCGGAATTCTGTCACAATGGTATAAGAGATAGAATAATGCTTCTACAGTCGTCGTTCGCGTCGATATCTCAAGCGGTGGTGGCATTGACGTCGTGGGTCATTCTACCACAACAATGGAAACACTCATTTTTTAACGGTTATATAGGTAGGATTCGATTTTTTAAAGATATTTAGAAATTTAGTGTTTTTTTAAGTTTCACAATAGTTATTAGTCTAAAAATACAATTTAGAGACGCTTTGCTTAGTTACTAGAAGGGGGAAATCAAAATAATTCGTTCCCTCGAGTGGTAATCGAACCAACAACCGTCGCGTTTATAGTGCTGCACCGCAACGATGGCCTCAGAAAATATGTAATGATTGATTTTTGTAACATTTTATATATTTTAGTGCAATTTTATCTTTTCTGCTTATAAAAAGCGAAAGCGAAGTAATGTATTATATTTTTCATTCAATTAATCTCGTTTTTTCATATCGATTTTAAATCGAACTTAGAATTACTGCAATTACAGATTGAAATTGCTATTGCGCTAGGATAGTGAAATTTAATACTAAGATGTGTAATTTATTAAAATTATATACATTAATATGTTAGATATATTTTTAGCATGTTAATGGAGGGAACCTAGTGTTAGGACACTCTGTTCCTATTAAGACGACAAAGAAAATGAAAATATTATAATAAAAATTCCATTTCCTCGCGTGGGAATCGAACTAGTGCCTCTATGTTATATGTTAGTAAACAACTTATATTTTTTTTAGTATTCAACACATGGAACTACTATCTTTTCATCATGTCGATGTGGTCGCTTCTAGCGAGTTTCCTATACATTTTCCTACCAGATAGTCCCAAGTACTACGTAACTCAACGACGTTATGATGAAGCTAAAAAAGTAATCATTTCTATATACAAAAAGAATACGGGAAAGCCAGCTGAGACATTTCCGGTAAGTAATATTTTTAAAACATTTTATATTAAGTTCATTTGTAACTATGTAATAAAATAAAATAAAAATGGAACCATTTGTAATAATTGAATAATAGTACTACAGGAAATATAGTAGATATACGTAGCTTAGAGGCCGTCGTAGCGCAGGAGCACAAGGGCGTGACTGTAACGCGACGCTTGTGGGTACGATCCCCATTCGGGGGAATGAATTATTATTTATTGATATTTTCATTTCTTCCCGCACACAGCAGAAAGTTGAGAAGGATTTCCTATTTTCTATTAAATTCTGAAGGCATTGCTCGTTGAGTGGTGGAACTCAACGCCGCTCTATGCCTCAATACCAGAGCGAAGAAACGAAAATATTAAATATATAATTTCCTCGAGTGGGAATCGAACCCTGAAACAACCTGTCATGTTTACAGTCACAAGCTTATGCCCATGCACCACGACTCGCCTCAATAACTTTTAATTATAGCCAGTAACTCACAGAGATTTATCTAAAAAGCTGATATATAATGTTTGAAACTAAATTTATTTTACATACGAAGCCATAGGTGAATAGTAAATTATTTTTAACATTTTTATGGTTCGCCCGCGCCAAGTCGACGGCGGTTGAGCAAATTCATTTCAGTCACATAACAATTATACGAGCATAATCAAAGGTGCTATTGGAAGGGAGCCAAGCCAAATATTTAACACAATTTATATCTTGTGTGCAATATTTGATTAAAATAAAAAATAACGTATTTTTTGTATTAGTGAGGAAAATTGTGAAACTTTTGTATTAAAATTCTATTTTCCACTGTCATTATAATATCGATATCTTCAAATCAGCTTCACGCTATATCCCGCACACAGCAGGATAGACAGAGAGAACCTAGTGGTAAAACACTCCGTTCCTCATTTTTCACCAAATTGGAGTGGAGATCGAACTCACAACCACTCAATTTTACAGTCATACCAAAGCCCCTGTGCCACGACTGGCCTCGTTGGATACCTTCTATATTAATACAACTTTTTCGACTATAAAACAACGCACAGAAGGAACTACTGGACTAAGATAGTTCAAATTTTGCATGTACGTAAGCTAGGGAGTGTAGGAGAGAACTGACAAAGGAATCGAAACTCCTACGGAAATGGAAAAATCCGAAATTTTCCATTTCCACTACGTTCCCTTTGTCTACCCAGCTGTGAGCGAGACACGGTGTAGAGCTAAAAAATAAAAAAAGAAACGAATCATTTCATCATCATCTAGTTTAGTCATGTTCCAATAACAATTATATGAGCTTTATCAAAGGTGCTATTGGAAGGAAGCCAAGTTAAATATTTTACACTCTTTGTATGTGACGTGCAGTTGAATAAAATATATAATTAATTATCTACAAATTACTATAAAAAGGTATAAAATTTTTAAAAACGAGAGAAAACATATGTTTGTACTTTAAGTGATGATTTAACTTAACTTAAGTTCACGCTTTATCCCTAGCGGGGTAGTCAGAGACAACGAGCGCCAAACGGTCTCTACATAACCTCTTTCGCCTCGTCCACTGTCACCAACCTCTTCATACATGCCCTCCGGTGGGTCCTCATGCTTTTTAAATGACCTTCCTCCAGTATATTTTATACAGTATTTTTGAAGGTCAATCACATCTCGGGTCTCCCCTTACCTCTCTTGCCACTAACTTTACCGTCATATATCTTTTTTGACATTCTTTCATCACTCATTCGTTCCACGTACCCAAACCAGCTGAGCACGTTCTTCTTCATTCTCAAGTGAAGATTTGGTGTTAATATTCTACATTCTCCACTTTTGCCACGAATTCGAGACATGGCGCAGCTTAACGCCACGGTCTATGTTATCTGGTACCACAGACAATAAGATTCTCTAAATGGTTCTCAAACCCACAATCATTAATTTGAATTGTAAATTCTAATATTACTAGAATACAATTAAGTGTCAACACTTGTGCCAGTTGTGGCGCAGAGGCACGATGTGTGATTGTAAAACCGAATGGTTGTGGGTTCGATCCCCACTCGAGGAGATGAAATATTTACTTAAATTTATGTTTCCATTTCTTCGTGTCGAGGCTAAGCGCATTGAGTTCTGCCACTCAACACGTAATGCCTCCAGAATTCGGCAGAAAACGGGGAATGGAGTGTCTTAACACTCGGTTCCCTCTGCCTACTCTGCTTTGTGCGGGATACAGCGTGAAGCTGATAAAAAAAATAAGTATCGTCACCATATACGTAGAACTAGCAAAAACTGTAATAATATTTCACGGAGTTTTCATTAATTTCATTTAAAGCTTAAAAACAAATATATTTAAATGTTTTCGTATAAAACATTTTGAAATGTAACATATTCATAGCGACGCTTTGTATATTTTAATAAAAAAATCACATTTATTATATAAAACTGAGCTTAATGGATTTTTATCGCGAAATATAAGTTTTTACACTGTTCAACATTTTTTAATTCAAGATTTATTATATGTAATAATATGTAAAGTATAATTTATTTCTGTAAAATTTCTGATGATTATGAATTTTTAGAGTATCCTCTAATATATTTTTGGCCGTGTGATCCCGGCCTAGAATAGGAACATCGTGGTACTGGTGGTGTCATAAGAGGCGACTAAAGTACGTGTGGTAGAGTCACGTCGCCAGCAATGGCAACACTCATGGGCGGACTCGACCAGATCATTACCACCCCCGGCATTTAAAACCGGTGTTAAGTAGTGGCTTTATGCTACTGCGTTTTGCATCAGGTAATGCCGGGCTCCGGCGCCCAACCCACCTTGTCGGCCGGCAACGCACCTGTAGCTCCTCTGGTGTTGCACGAGGTCGTGGTAATCACTTACCATCAAGTGACCCGAACGCTCGTTTGCCTTGTCTTTTTCATAAAAAAAAATATATACATATATGTTTATAGTTCAGCTTCCCGCTGTATCTCGTATAAAGCGGGATAGGCAGACAAAATCTAGAGTTGAGAGACTCCATTCCCCATTTTCTCGGGTGAGTGGCGGAATTCAACGCCACGCTTGTCTTGTCAAATATTAATAAATAATGAATTATTATTCTATTTCACTGAATAGTGATAATGGCCTCATAAAAAAATATTTAATATAGACTACATCTTAACCAAATTTATTTATCCTGAAAATGCAATAAACCTATATGCACATACTTAAACATGATATTAACAACAAATCCAAGAGCAAGAGATCCATTTCGTAAACAAATGGATTTATTAAAATTTTAAAGGCATTATCATTTTCTTTGGGGGCCTCACAAAAAAAACCCTCCTTTCCCTATTCTAGGAGCTCGAGACATTGTTTTCTCTGTTGAAAGCCTTATTAAATATTCATTTCTGTATGTTCCATCGCCGTCAACCTCGAGGCAGTTCTTGGTAATAGTCCTGAGATTTTATAAAGAGTTTCCACAGAATCTTTCATATTAAAGGTAGTAAAATGTGAAATGTGTTAAGATATTTCACGATTTCGTTAGCTTAGATGGAATGAGCTGTGTGATATTTTATATAATTCTAAGTAAATATGTTATCTAATTTCTGTGTTGGTTTATTTGAAGAAATATGGAATATATTCTAATGCTTATTTTAAATAATTGGCTAAGTTTGATTTATTTTTTAATATTATGGTTTTTTTTTTTATTTTTAAAGTGTTAATCCACACTTAAAAAAAAAAAAATTAAAAAAATTGTATCAATCTAACTAACTATCTAATATTTACAGTACAATCCAATACCATTGTGCTCCGTCTTATGAAACATATTCTGCACTTCGCTAAAGTAAACCTATATAAATATTATCTCCGTAACCTACATTCAAAAATGAGGCATATAATTTTAAATGAAACTATTTTAACCGGATTAACCGCGTAAATTTAAAATCATAAATTTTGGAAACCCGACGTTTCGAACACTTTGCAGTAGTTCGTGGTCACGGGTAGACTGAGGTGGCAGTCGTTTGTCAGTTGACATAATTATTACATCAAACTATCGCCAACGATACATCGAGTTTCCAAAATGTATAAATTTAAATATACGCGATTAACCCGGTTAAAATAGTTTCATTTAAAATGTGTAATAATCGTGAAAACCAAAGAACTTATTATGAGGCAAGCAAGTTTTACTCAAAACTATGAAAAGTTTTACAAAAACTTTAATTAGTGTAAAGCACAGCGTTGAGTTCCGCCACTCATCACGCAATGCCTCACCGAACAGCTGGGAACGGAGTGTCCTAACAAGGTTCCGTTTGCCTACCATGCTAAATGCGTGATAGGGCAAAAAGTTGAAAAAAAAAATCTTCCATTATGTTTTTAAAAGTCTAAGAGCCGCAAAATTCATTTACATGAAAATAATGATAAGAAAATATATAAATATCTAGGTATTGTGTAAACATTTACAGCAGATGCCCGACAGTCCTTAAAAGCTTCAACGATAATTTTGTTTACCTTTAATTTTATTGAGGCCGTGGTGCAGTGGCGCAGTGTTACGGTTTAACGCGAAAGTTGTGGGTTCAATTCATTCACATATACATATATATTTTCTTTTATGTGCAGGATGTAGCGTACAGCTCTCAAGCGTCTTTCAAGCGTCAAAATCACTTTATATTTCATACATAGGGTGAAGGAACTTGTGTTAATACACTCTATTCCCGTTAAAACGTTTGCAACTCGCAACTCAACGCCGCGGTTTGCCTCGTTACCAGAGCAAGAAAATGAAAATGTTAAATATTTCATTTCTTCAAGCGGGAATTAAACCCACAGCTTGTCACGTTTACAGTTTACAATTAAATTATACCAAATTATCGCTCTGAAAAGTATATTCGTGGCGTTGAGTTCCGCTACTAACCACGCAATGTCTCGAATAAGAGAAGACAGTACAATACGCTATATCTTATCTTTATATTATTTCTCCTTACCCTATTACGTGGGTAAAACGTGAAGCTTCTGTATTTTTCATAATAATTTTGAGTACACACAGATAAAATACAACAGCCAGAACCGACAACAGACACCCCTTAAAAACATCACCGGTAATTTTGTTTACTTTTAATTTTATTTTATTAGCGACCCCACAAATAATTTTAGGGAGGTTCGCGTGAAGGGAAGTAATAGGGGGGCGCGTGTCACCCCGTCACTGTGCATTAAAATAACAATATATTAGCTTTTAATCATATATCTTATCAATGATAAACATCCCTTATTGAGGGTTGATTATATGTTGTCATCTATTTTGTTATTAAGGGTTGTAGTCGTTCTTATCGAAGTGTGGTGGTAATTAATTTTAGTAATTAGTTTTTTTAATAAGAATTATTGACTAGCGACCTGTTTGCGGCTTCGCCCGCTTGTGATATTATTGTTATAATCATTTGTCCTTATCTGAACGACTTTCTTGTTCTAATTATTTTTTAATTTTAAAACAATAACTATACTACATGGAAAAAGTTTCAGCCAATTATTATTTTTTATTTTTCCAAACAAAACAATTAATATTATTCCAATTCTTTTAAATTTAAAAAAGACAGCATTTTCCGGCATTACTATCTAGGCAGAGGATGTTAAGCTATTCATTCCTTTTAGCTAACAGAGCGGGAAAATAAAAATATATATTTTTTTTTGTATTTTAGTTTATGTAATATGCATTAGTTTAGTTGTATATATTTGTTGTATTTAATATTAACAATAATAATTTAAAGCCAAATTTTTTAACATGTACGTTAAGTTGTATTATTTATTATTAATAAAATATGAAATATTATTGAATTCTTTGTTCTATAAAGTTATTATGACAGGACTATGATTACCTTATTTATAGTAGGCGTGCCGTGATATCAAGCAGCTGTCTTCCATCCTAATATAAATTATATAAATAAAATGTACCTTTGCCTACTCTTCTGTATGGAAAAAAATGCCTTTTACATTTTAAGTAGCGTTTATCTCCAGCTACAATCCCTGTATATGACACAATATGATACGTTATACGTGCCAAATGTGCCTAGATAAATGGATTATCAAACACAAAAAAAAAAACAATTCGAACCAACACTTCCTGAGATTAGCGCGTTCAACCAAATAAACTCTTAAACTTTGAACAATTTATATAAAATTATCTGTAGAAATTTTCGGAAGTTGAAAAGGTGAAAAATTAAATCTAATTAAGAACCTTAGCTAATAAAGCTATGCGTAAAATTTTAAACATACAGTATAAAAATACAGTAAAAGAAATACAGTATAAAAATGACTTATAAAAAATAAATGTTATACGGATGTCAGTAACTTTTATAACTACAAGTATTAATATGAAGCTAAATGCTATATGAATAAATCTTATACAAGCACAGCGCATTCGTAATTTAAGAAACGATGTCACCGATCGCCATAACCATAACCTCGCTACGTTTACTATTTTTTTTGTTGTTGGCTTACCTTTGAATATTAGGCTAATTATATTGATTTCGGTGTAGACAAAAATAACAGAGTGTTAAGACACTCCGTCTGTATATAAGTCTTATTTTTTAGATTTATACTGTATCCAGAGTAGGCAGAGGAAACTTTGGAACCTCGTGTTAAGACACTCCGTTAAAATTAGGACACTTCCGTTCCCCACTTTCCGCTGAATCCTGGAAGCACTGTTTATTGAGTTCCGCCAACAGCAAAGTGAAAATTAAAATATTAAATATCTCATTTCCTCGAGTAGACCTTAAAACCCGGCGTGTTTACAATCTCCCTTATAAGCATAATATTTTAATAATATTCACAGCTCCCCAAATTTCTACGAGAAGGCATTGAACCCATTACTATCGCGTTTACAGTCAATCACTACCCGACAACAACAACGTTAAAGAAACATCGTAAATTCTGAATACTTTTTTATTTGTATCACGTAACGTTCTGACGGCGGCTTAACTTTGATGCCAGGAGTGCTGCAGGTATTTTACCGACTGAATATTTACTTTATTACCGTCAAACAAATAAAAGATTTAATTTGCTTTTGTTTATTCATTTTGTTGAAACTAAGATATTTTATAACTTTTTCTCAAAATAAAATACTATTTTCATAGTTTTTTTTATCAATATATAACAGGGTAAGCATAAAAAACCTAGTGTCTCCGCTCTCTAACTAAATTCCATTGAGTGGAGATCAGATACCAAGAATTAAAACCATCAAGTTTATTCCTATGTATGTCCTATTCCTATAAAATATCTTCATTTCTTTACTCTAGTAACGAGGCAAAGAGTGGCGTTGAATTCCTCCGGAAACTGGGGAATGAAAAAGTCTTAATGGAAAACGGAGTGTCTTAACATTAGATTCCCAGGTTTCCACTGCCTACTCTGATATTTATATGGGTTATAGGGCTAAAATAATTGTATTCCAATAATTACTTATAAATTTATATCATAAATAAATAAATTAGCTTCACGTTGTATCCCGCACACTGCAGGGTAGGCAGAGGGAACCTAGTGTTAAGACACTCCGTTCCGCACTTTCTGCCGAATTCTTGAGGCATTGCGTGCTGAGTGGCAGAACTCAACGCCGCGCTTGTCCTCGACACCAGAGCGAAGAAATGGAAATATAAATTTAAGTAAATATTTCATCTCCTCGAGTGGGGATCGAACCCACAACCAGTCGGTTTTACAGTCACACCTTGTGCCCCTACGCCACGACTGGCGCAATTTATATCAAAACACACTCAATAAATAACAATAAACCAACACGCTACTACAAACCGTTCCAATATTATTATTAATAAAGTAATATATAAACCAACAAAAGACACCAAAATCCGATGTTTATAGCCATACTATTTAGGAGCATGCAAACCAATACTATAGTGTAAGGTGGCAACATAAATTTGAGAATTTCTTTCCACAAATATCTAGAACATTTTCGTGTATAAATTGCGTGAATATGGCCGCCATTGGTTCCGTATATTTATTGGTCTGGTGTCATAGTTAGATACCATCTTGGAATATACGATGTATGTATGAGTGAGAGCACAAGTGGCCTAACTACCAAAGTGGCTTATATTGAAAGTGTGTTATAATTTGTTTTTTTTTTAAGTTTTGACGTATTTTAGTTGTTTTTTTTTTATTGAAATGTAATAGTTTCGTTAGACTAATCTAATTCATGTCTTCTTGACGCAGAGTCAGCGTCTAACTATAAACGCGATATTTTTTTAGCCATCTAAATCTAGTGTTAAGACACTCCGTTTTCCATTTTTCATCAAATTCTGGAGGTAATTTCTTATTTATTGCCTCGACACCAAAGCATAGAAGTGAAACGCGATGGTTGCATGTTTTACTCCCATAAGAAAGAATGCTCCCATTACATCGGTAAAGCAAGTAAACCGCAGCGTTGAGTTCCGTCACTAAGCACGCAATGAAATCAAAAGTGTTGAAACTAGGTTATAAAAAATCTAAACAGCAACACATTCTAACTTCTAACAATTTATTTTATGAAATTCGTAAAATATAAGTTACATCACTTTTGCAATAACAAGTTTATGTAAATTTTAACGTTTCATTGTTTATCTATCCTGATTCGGAAGTGTCTTCTGAATAGATAAAAGATGTGACCGAGTTTACAAAGTCATGAATATTTGTATCTAGAGAATCATTCGCGATGGTCGTCGATTCAAATACAATGTAAATAAATAAATAAATAAATAAATCGCGCACAGCAGTGTAGGCAGAGGGAATCTAATGTTAAGACGCTCCGTTTCCCACCTTCCGCCGAATTCTGGAGGTATTGCGTGTTTAGTGGTGGAACTCAATGCCACGCTTTGCCTCGACACCAAAGTGATGAAATGGAAATATAAATTTAAGTAAATATTTTTGTTTAAAGATCTTAATATTTCATCTCCTCGAGTGGGAATCGAATCCATAACCAGTCGGTTTTACAGTCACACTTTGTGCCCCTGTGCCTCGGCGGGCCTGTGTATATAATACATATTCTTTTTGACTCGACTGCGTGACACAAGAAAGGTAATGTGCTTATCGTACATGCGTGTAAGTATATCATGTATGTATGTATTACTAGGTGACGTTGCGGAGACCAAACTCGAAACTCGAAATCGGAACAAATCGATTGGTTAACCTTAAATCTCATCGATTCTATTGTCATTTATTTAGTGCCATCTTCCAAGTGTAAAGTGAAGACGAAGCTTGAATCTCGAATTCGGAAAAAATCGATTAGTCTTAAACCTTCCATGTCAACAATTTTTACCATTGTCATTTTTTAAGTGTCATTAAATAAAAGATAATAGTTAAAATTTATCACATGACAGTCAAACGCCATATCGTTAAAATAAAAAAAAATATAGGAAAACCTGTAGTTGTGCTAGCCCACCGGGTTCCCTACAAAAATTGGAAATATTGCCTCACTTGAGCTAGCGGCTTTAGCACCAAACTGTGCCCCTCTTTTAAGGCTGTTATTTTTTAGGATTTAATCACAAATGTGTAGTTTCTATAGATTTTTTCCTAAACTAGTACTACCTGTAGATGCTAGCTACTAAATTTCGTAACTTTAGTTTAACCGGAAGTATCCTTTTCATTTTGATTCCGTTTATACTGTCGAAATAGGCATTTTTTGCGTTAAAAACAGCTAAATCTTTTTTTTAAGTTAATGTAGAAATACATTTTTTATTTCAGGAAATCAAGGGAATGTAGATTCAGACCTACTAGATTTAGAGTTTTTTTTTTACTTAACATTTATCTTCCACATAAGGGTAAGCTGAGAAAAAGTAGTGACGCTCTGTTCTCCGCTTTTTGCCTGGATTTGATACATTGCTTGTAAAGCGGAAGAATGAAAATAGTAGAAGAATCGAACCTACTACACGTCACGATAAAACCTCTATTCAACAGTCAATTCTTAAATATTATATATAATTGACTTTTGACTCTCTTACAAGAGAGAAACGATGATACTATTAATATTGTTGTCAGGTCTTACCTACTTAATAGAAAATAAGTGACATAGAAAATCTATTACGAAACCGCTATCCATCTTACTGCCGCAAGACAGTATCTTAATTGTGGCTTTACATTCGAATTCTTGTAGAGAAAATGTACGTTTAGTGCTACTTGTGTTCTGATCTTCTTATTATTTGCTTTTTTCAATGTAAAAAATAAAGTTTTATTTTATTACAAGAGGCCGTTTTGGCACAGCGGTATAGCTGTGGCTGTGAACGCTAGGATTGTGAGTTCTATTCTCAGTTGAGGGATTTAGTTATTTTCATTTTCTCGCTTTGGTAAGAAGACAATACGTGGCGTGGATTCCGACATCCAACTCGCAAAAGTCTCGAAATTTAGGCGGAAATTGTAAACAAAGTGTCTTATTTAGACGTAGTGTGTCTTTGATCCGCGCCTCCTGGAAACCGATCAGGCGCTCTGACCACTAAGCCATACGTTCTCATCAAGCTGCGTCGAAATTTTTATACGCTTGTTACAACCTATATATGTTACTAGCATCTCTGTAGGGAGATTTTTACAAATTTCCGCTACCCAAAGAGAATGTTATTAATTAAATATTTTTAACATTTTTAAAGTGTTAGTTAATCCATACTTAGGAAAGAAAAATACTTATTTAGAAAATGTATAAAAATTTGAACGCAACGGGACTATCACTAAGCCATACGGGCTCATCAAGCTACGTCGAAATGTTTATACGTTTGTTACAACTTAGATCGAATCGAACTCACAACTATATTGTTCACAGTCACGTTTTTCCACTGCGCCATGTTGGCCCCCAATTTTTCTTTTAAAATAAATAAATTTAAATTTTTAATAAAAAGTTCTTATATATACAGGTCTTGGTAATATCTTACGGAGTTTCTGTTTACAACTTTATAATTAAACACGTACAATTTACATGCATACATTAAATTATCTATTTTAATGTGTATTCATTCCTGTTTTCACAAAGTTGGCAACATTCTCTTTGATAAATATTAATGAAAATAATAACAGTATTTATACGCTTTCTTAATGTAATTTAGTAATATTTGAGAAATAATAATGATAAGGATTTCTATACTAATATTATAAAGCTAAAAGTTTATATTTTTTATATTTATACAAAGTAGGTTTTGTTTAATTGAACGCGCTAATCTCAGGAACTACAGGTTCGATTTGAAAAAATGTATTTATTTTGGATAGTCTATTTATCTAGAAACGCTAGGCTATTTAGATAAGACTTACTCTAGTCTGTAACTGCGGTAAGGGCTACATCGAAATAAAAATGTTTTTTTTCATGGCGCCGGGTCACAAACGTGCGACTGCAAACGCGAGAGGTTGTCGGTTCGATTCTTACTCAAGAGAAATGAAATATTTAATATTTTCTTCTCCTTGCTCTGGTAACAAGGAAAAGCGCGGCGTTGAGTTCCTCTACTGAATACGGAACAGCTAGAATTCGACGGATAGAAGGGACCGAAGTGTCATAATACAAGGCTGCCTCTGCCGGCCTTGCTTAGTGCGGGATACAGCGTGAAGCTAAAAAAAAACCAAATTATATATATCCTAGAATAGGAATCGAACTTATAGACATAACAAGCACTTACAAAATCTTCCTAATTCTGCCACGATAGCGAAACTATTTTTTTTTTCATTTTTTATTTATAACATTTTATTACATTCCACAGTACTACAACATGTGGAAGGACAAATCAAAATTGACAATAGATGAGTCACCAGAGCACAAAACCGGTGGCTTCTGTGATATGCTGATTGCGGGTTTTCGAAACGTCAAGCCCATGTTCCGCAGGCCGCTCGGTTTGTACGCGTTGCTATTTTGCGCGACGAATTTCTTCATAATGAATTTGTAAGTACAAATATTATAACATACTTAATTTTTTTTACTCTATCGCAAACAGTAGGGTACGCAAGGAACCTAGTGTTAAAACACTCCGTTCCCCATTTTCCGCCGATTTCTGGAGGCATCGTGTGTGTCTGGAGGCAACTCCAAATGCAAATGCAACGGCGCACTTTGCCTCGTCAACAGAGCGAAGAAATGAAACTAATAAATATTGAATTTCCTCTGTGTGGAAGTGGGAATCGTACCCACTGCCTGTACCTGTGCTTTTAAAGTCACACTTTGTGCCCCTGAACTACGACTGTTAATTATATTTTATAAGTATTTTATTATATAACTTATATTATAACTACGACTGTTAATTATATTTTATAAGTAAACTAAAGTAACTCTATTTCACATCCATTTTATTATTTCCGCAATTTGGTTGGTAAATAGACAAACACACAATATACAATATAATATATATTATAAACATTAAGGCCATCATGGCGCAGTGACAGTATTTGAGTGTTAATGCAACAGTTTTTGGTTCTTATTAAGTAAAAGTAGGAAGTAAAATAAAAACGAAACACAGATTCTCTACTCACTATGTGAATCTGAAGAAAAAAAATACATACTACAGACGTTGAAACTGATGTCATTTAAAGACATTGTTTAATAATTGGCTCACTTAAATACTCTACTGAACTCCAAAAGCCCTCCAAAATATATTATTTAAATGAAACATAAATAAATCTTTTAGTACAATAGAATCGAAATCTTAATCGAAATTATCTATTCATTCATCTTAACGCTATCCTACTGTGTTTTCTGTGAAAATGGAACCGGCAAAAGTAATTCTCATTTAAGTTTAATAAGGGACTCTCGTGGTGCAATCCTTTTACGGTTGTGGTTATGGTTATGAGTTCAAAGCTCTGTTGTAACAGATACTATTGTGTATAGATAAATTCTTATATTGGTAAATATCTATATTTTGCTAGAAATGTTATTTTTTTTTGTATTATTTTGCTTCTTTATCATCTCTTTTTTCTTAAAATATTCGAGTAGTTTTAGTGACAAAATAATTTATAATCGCCCATTACATTTATATTTTCTATTCTATCTATATGTATTTAACCATTTTATCTAACTGTTAGTAATTAAATGAGAAATTATTATTTAAAAATATATATTTTTTCTGAATCTATTCCAAAAATCGTTAACTCATTAAATAATTCTCTAAAATAAGTGGAATATTCTTCATTACTTTATAAATAAAACTAAGAACACACAACTACCCATAAATTCAAGCATATACAATTTAAATAAATAAATAAATCAGCTTCACGCTGTATCCCGCATACAGTAGGGTAGGCAGAGGGAACTTAATGTTAAGACACTCCGTTCCCCACTTTCTGCCGAATTCTGGAGGCAATGCGTGTTGAGTGGCAGGACTCAACGCCGCGTTTTGCCTCGACACCAGAGCGAAGAAATGGAAATATAAATTTAAGTAAATATTTCATCTCCTCGAGTGGGGATCGAACCCACAACCAATCGGTTTTACAGTCACACTTTGTTCCACTGTGCCACGACTGGCCTACTTTCATATACAATTTCTAACTGTATAAATGATATTAAGTTTAACTCATTAGCACCGACCGTACTAAGTTAAAGTTTATTCCCGTTTTCAGATTCAACGTTTTTAGGCTGTGGTTCCCTCAACTGTCGACGATTGTCGAACATTATAGTAGTGGAGATGATCAGAGCTTATGTGGGATGCTCGATGCGTATACAGAAGATTTGAAAATGAGGAGGCTAAATGGAACGCAGAGCGGAACTTGTGTTCCGGTGAATATTGTGGTTTTTTTTTATTATAATTTAAGGCTTTTGTAGAATATTATTTTTAGTAAAGGCTTTTTTAGTGTCAAGAGTCTCTGTTTTTGAGTTTTCTCTCAATTTCGTAATGTTACATGTGGAGTAGAACACATCGTCGTTCTTTATTTAAGAACAGATAAAAATAATTTTTTATCCCCCAAGGATCGAACCTTCCACCATTTATCAAATATAAATATAAATTTAAATTTTACTAATATAAAGTTGATTTTGATTTTAAGACCAGTCGTGGCGCGGAGGCACGAAGTGTGACTGTAAAACCTGACTGGTCGTGGATCGATCCCCACTCGAGGAGATGAAATATTTACTTAAATTTATATTTCCATTTCTTCGCTCTGGTGTCTGGTGTGGCGTTGTATTCTGCAGAAAATGGGGAACGGAGTGTCTTAACAATAGATTCCCTCTGCCTATCCTGCTGTGTATGGGATACAGCTTGAAGCTGATTTATTTTTTATTTTTATTTTATAAATTTGGTAAAGAATCACACATTAAAACAGAAAAAAGCTGAACTATCTATCGGAACTATCTAAGCAGCAATAAATAGTGACAATTTAAATCAACAGATATCTTAGTTTTACATATATAGAGCAGTATATTGATGTTGAAATTCAATTTATTTTTCGTATGGGAATTTAGAAATTCAATTTTCGAAACCTGATCCTTAGAGAATGTCTAGATAATATTTGCAAACCAAATACACGAGATTCATCTATCTATTCGAAGCTATGTATGTACATACCGTATATCTAGAGAACATCGATTTTGTTTATTCATGTATATTTCATATTTTTTAAATTTATAACCTTTTTAAGTGTTATTCCACACTTAGGAAATGCCGCTAAGTTCAAATTTTATACGTTTTTAATAGGTTTTTTTTTAATTTTATTTTTTTACTTTTACCCATTATTTCGATACTATAGATATACATATGTATATTTATATCTTTAATATTTTTTTATATGTTGTTCTGTTCTGCTTTTAATTTTCAGCGTTCTGAGCGTGCCTGATTGATCGTTGAGCACTAATCACATTTCCAATGTAAAATATATTTTTTCCCGGCTTCGTGTTGAGACACACTATATGACTCGATTTCTTAACGTACGGCAATGAAAATAATTAATTGCTTCATACGGGAATGGAACTGACGACCATTGCGGTTACAATCAGATACTAACATACTACGCTACAAGACCTCACAGGTAGACGTGGAAAGTGAATATGTTTTGAATATAAACGTACCCCCTACAGACAATCAAAAGTACAACCGTCGCGTGTACAGTATCTTTAGGAAACTTTCTAATTGCGGCACGATACCGTCTTAATAACTTTTCAATTTCGCCTTTCGTAAAATTATTGGTTATAGCATTTTTAAAGAGTTATTCCACACTTAGCGTAGAACTTTTTTTATAGGAAATATAATAAAAATAACTCGGCTCTCTTAGAAATGTTCAACATATATTTATACTTTAAAAAAACAGCTTCATTTTGTATCCCGCACACAGCAGGGTAGGCAGAGGGAATCTAGTGTTAAGACAGACCGTTCACCACTTTCCGCCGAGTTCTGAAGGCATTGCATATTGAGTGGCGGAACTCAACGCCGCGCTTTGCCTCGACACCAGAGCGAAGAAATAAAAATATAAATGTAAATAAATATTTCATTTGTGGGGATCGAACCCACAACCAGTCGATTTTACAGCCACACTTTGTGCCCCTGCGCCACGACTGGCCTGCTTTTCATCTTTTTTTATCATATTTTTATACTTCACGTTGTATATCACATAAAGAAAAGTAGGCTTAGGGAACCTGGGAACCCAGTGTTAAGACACTGTCTGGTGGCATTGTGTGTTGAGTGGCGGAACTCAACACCACGCTTTACATTGTTATTAGAGTGAGGTAAGAAATGAAATTTTTCATTACCTTCAGTGGAAATCGAACTCACAACCTATCCCGTTTACAGTCGCAAACCTGTATACAAAGAAATATTTATATTATTTCTATTTTTCAGAACGTCGCCGGTACTGAAACCTACATCAATAGCATTATACTTGGGTCTATATGTATCATACCCTATATAATAGGAGGAGTATTAGTAAATAAAGTAGGCAAGAAGAACCTGTATACAGGGTGTGGGATAATATGTGTAGCGGCTACATTGTGCCTTAGATGGGCAGCCTCGAGGGTTGCCATGGTAGCGCTGTTCTCTTCGAACGTGGCCCTTGCTCAAGTCATGATGAGTCTCAACCAATTTATGGTGATCGATTTGTTTCCTACAACAACGAGGTAAGTTGAAACATCTTTATCTATATTTATCATAAAATCAGCTTCACGCTGTATCCCGCACACAGCAGGGTAGGCAGAGGGAACCTAGTGTTAATACACTCCGTTCCCCACTTTCTGCCGAATTCTGGAGGCATTGCGTGATGAGTGGCAGAACTCAACGCCGCACTTAACTTTATTAATTTATTTTATTATAAAATCGTAATAAACCGATGTCTTTACATAGAAGATTTAAAAGAAAATGATTTTAGGGGTTTTTTGGTTTGTCTGTGCGTTTTTTTCGCCTATTCTTAGAAACGGCTTTATTGATTTAAATGCAGTTTTTGCTGATTTTCCTTAAAAATTCGTGTTTTTTTTTTATTCCACAATTTAAAAAAGTTATACCAATATAAATTATTCTGTTCGACTGAATTACTGTAAAATTATATTAGCTCCATTATGTTATTCAATTACCTGAAACATTAGTTTTTATTGTATAGATGTTGTCTAATGTTGAGATATTGTATAGATGTTGTTGAGTTGAAGCTGATTATTATTTATCCAGCAAAAATTGTATAGTTCCAGCGGGCGAAGCCGCAAGTGGGTCGGTAGTATTTAAATATATAGTTTTAAATATGACATCACTGTGATGATACTTTTTTATTTCATTTCATTCTATGCCTTTTCTCTTTAACTGCTATTTTCTAAAATTAACATTATACTAGTCCATAGCCGTAATATCTGCCACCCACGACAATATATTGTTTATAGGAAAGGTAGGTGTGGGGGTTTTGATAGTAAAAAATTGTGTACAATATGGCTGTAGGAAGCGTTCATATAGATAAATAAAAGAACCAGCTTCACGAAGTATCCCGCACACAGCAAGGTAGGCAGAGGTATCCTAGTGTTAAGACATTCTTGAGATATTGCGTGTTGAGTGGCAGAACTCAACGCCGCGTTTAATCTCGACACCAGAGCGAAGAAATGGAAATATAAATTTAAGTAAATATATCATCTCGAGTGGGGATCAAACCCACAACCAGTCGGTTTTTACAGTCACATCTCGTGCGAAAATAAAAGAAGAAAGAAAAAAAACCCATTAGAACTTTCAATTGAAATGCAAAGAATATGAACAAATATTTAATTTTATATCAATTCACATAGTCAATGGCGTTCACAATGTGAACGTAAAAGTCAAACATTATGGTGAAGCATATACGATAGGCGTTGAATTTTAAATCAGCAATTAGGACTTTCGTAGAAAGAAGCAATCAAATAGTCATTAATATCGTACCGACATTTTAAATATCAACTAGGTTTTTTTTTAGTTTGAACTCTTCCTACTACTTCTCTTCTTAGGTCTAACTCCGCCTGCAGCAGGCTGAGACGTTCCGCTCTCCACTTTCCGCCGAATTTGTTCTGATTTTACTTTGGAGGCTAATAGGAAATAGAAATTATATAAGTTAAGTTTGTTAAAATTAAACTCTAATTTAAATATAATGTTTTTGAAGGAATTACAAATAAATTTGTTATGGATTTTTTCTGTGATATATCTATTGATATCAGTTTTCGGTTTTTATTCTTATTTTCTCACTTTTTCTTACAAGTTCTCACTTTTTGCCAATTCTTTTTTTTCTTTAAAACTGAAAATAATTGAAGGTGTGGATTAAGATCAAAAGTGAGATAGAACAAAACACCTAATAACTGTAAGGAACCCATTGTTTCGACTAAACTAAAATAATTTTAATTAGATAAAAAATGTTGCTAATGGTATTTAATATTTTTGATTATAAACGATAATTGTTGGCTATAATTTAAATTTTATTCCAATATCAAAATATTGAAATAAAAATATTGTAGATATTTTTTTTGTTAGTAAATAAAAAAATAAAGAAAGATGTATATTATAAAAGTTTCATAAAGATATTAAAACTCACAACCCTAAAGGAAAAGGCTATGTAAATATGTATAGTATATATCTATGTATTCTATACATTCTAAACAATAAGCAGAAGACAGAAATGGTGAATCATGTTCTGTGTAACAACCCGGAAAGGCAATAGCGTGATAAATTCGCGTGATTACTTCCAAGTCGACTTCACTGTAAAAATATAAATTAATAACCGTCTGCATATAAGACTGTTTGGGTATAGTCTGGTTTGAAGGTAACCTAATTATTTTTAGCTTCACGCTGTATCCCGCATATAACGGGATAAGCAGGGTAGGGAAATTAGTGTTAAGACACTCCGTTTCATATTAACGCTTCCGTTCTCCACTTTACGTTGAATTTTTGAGGCGTTACGTGTTGAGTGGCTGACTTTAACGCCG
Organism: Heliconius erato x Heliconius himera; assembly: GCA_013421005.1. Classification (NCBI taxonomy): domain Eukaryota; kingdom Metazoa; phylum Arthropoda; class Insecta; order Lepidoptera; family Nymphalidae; genus Heliconius; species Heliconius erato x Heliconius himera. Next base: position 1,397 of record JAATLQ010026108.1, on the reverse strand, counting down.
CTCCTTGCCTCGTTGCGAAAAGTGAAAGAATGAAAATATACACTTCATTTCCTTCAATGAGAATCGAATGCACAACTTGTCGCGGGCGTTTGTGCCCCTGTGTCACGATTGCTCTCTATAAGACCTAAATTTTAAGTTAAAATAAAGTTTACTATGTCAAGACCTCCCTTCCTCCACTTTCCGCAAGAATTGGGTACATTACGTGTTGAAAGCAAAGACGAATTAATTATTTCAATTTTCAATTATTGATAAGATTTGTGACAAAGACATAAATTGTGATATATGACTTTTTTTACATTTTCTATAAATATAAAATCTTTATAAATTTTAGATTCTGACTGTCTAACCATAACCAAAAACGCTACTGAGTACGGAACAGTACATCTATATCAATATAGCCCTTTGGAAAGCGGTGATCAGAAGTATCTTAGCGCTAGGTTCACAGGTTCCCGCTGCCTACCCTCTTATGTGCGTGATACAGATAAAATAAAAATAAAATATATTTGAGAAATATATATAGGAGAAATGGTTGGTTAAAGTAAATTAAGAGCAGTTGCTCTCAGCTGTATTTACACCACAAACAATAATGGACTACCAAAGTGCAGTACATATCCTCTGGCAGACCACCGCAGGGTAACTCCAGTACAAACTTGAATATGAATAGAATTTCTGAAACAAGAACCATCTTTGGAACTGTTTTATGCAATAAGATATAGAAATAATAAATATATTATTTTTGTTTATTATGAACTGGAGCTACCCAGATTTACGGTCGAAAAAAATTTAGCATGTTTCTGTTTCACGATGTACAGGCTAGGCAATGGGAGCCTAGTGTTAAGACACTTCGCTCTCTATTTTCCTACGAATTCGGTGTTGAGTAGCGGAACTCAACGCCGCGCTTTGCTGCGACACCAGAGCGAAGTAAATGATAATATTAAATTTCACCGAGTGGGAATCGAATCCACAACCGCGTGTTTACATTGTGTCACTGCGGCACAATAGGCCTTAATATAATTTTATATGCAATATCGCCGAAACCACGATATCGGTGAACGGAGTGTTCTATCTACACGCTCTCTCTATCCTGTACCGTATGGGTAGGATACGGTACAGGAAATTACTTCTAGGAAATTCAAGAATAAAAAACAAGATAAAAAAAGGCCGGTCGTGGCGCAGCGGCACGAGGTGTGACTGCAAAACCGACTGGTTGTGGGTTCGATCCCCACTCGAGGAGATGAAATATTTACTTAAATTTATATTTCCATTTCTTCGCTCTGGTGTCGAGGTTAAGTGCGGCGTTGAGTTCTGCCACTCAACACGCAATGCCTCCAGAATTCGGCAGAAAGTGGGGAACGGAGTGTCTTAACACTAGGTTCCCTCTGCCTACCCTGCTGTGT
>JAATLQ010026106.1:0-33874 GCA_013421005.1 Heliconius erato x Heliconius himera | reverse complement strand
ATATATATATATATATATATATATATATATATATATATATATATATATATATATATATATATATATATATTAAATATTATTATTGACTAACTACTCAAACGAGATTTTAGCTTCACGCTGTATCCCGCACACAGCTGGATAGGCAGTGGGAACTTAGTTAAGACACCCCGTTTCCTATTTTCCGCCAAATTCTGGAGGCATAGCGTGTTGAGTTGCAGAAATCAACGCCGCCTTTCGTCTAGACGCAAAGCGAAGAAATGAATTTATTAAATATTTCATTTCTTCCAGTGGGAACTGAACTCACAACCTGTTGCTTATAGAGTCACCACGCTTGTGCCACTGTGCCACCACAAGCCTCGAATGAAACAGTTTTTTTTTATAAAAATAAAATTTCAAGCCCATTTTAAGTAAAATTCATACAAATTTTCATAATTCATCCTAAACTAACATCAAGTCAATTTAGATGCGTAAGTACTTAGCAATTACGACGCAAAATTTAAGGCGTTCATTTATGTAAATGCTAGTTAAGTATAATTCTAGCTGCGAAGTTTCTTCATTAACATTTTATTTATAAGAATCTTTAAGAAATTAGGTCAGGTTGACTGTTCGTGCCATATTAGTGTAGTTTCAATATGTGTTATTTATAATGATGGTCGTTGGTTATAATCTTATTTTAGGGGATATTTGTTTATATATTATGTGACTTGCGGACCATGCACGGCTTCGCCCGCTTAAATTTATTGTTATATTTATATTGTAACTAAATTATACAAAATGTTTTTAAATAAATTATAACCTTTCTGTTATGTATAACATTTTTTCTAATATATAACATAATTAGTAGGTTCTGCTCAGGCAGAAACAGTATTGATTTAAATTTTTTTATATTGCATTTTTTAGCATATTGTCTAGTAAAGTATTTATTTTCCACCCATAGTAAAGTATTTTATAAGGGCAGGTAATTAGTTTAGAATGTTTCATGTATAAAGAGTTTCACGTATAAGTACAAATGGGAATCGAATCCATAACCTATGTATTGAGTATGATTCTTGTGACTCTTTCGACTTTTACAGATAGATACGTCTATTGAAAATCAGAATAATATTTTTTTAAACGTAACATGAAATGAGTTAATATTGAATACATAAAATGACAACGATCGAAATCTTCACAACCTTTTTGTTAAAAAAAAAAGTTAAATTATACGCATCAAAGCATTCCATTTGGGATAAATTTGGACGATTATCCAGTTTAAATGTGTCACATTGTGGCTTTAATTGAAATTTGTAATCTTATATAGAACGTCCTTTCTCAAATTTCTAGTCCGTTGACCCTAGGGGGTTAGGTATAGTCTGTTTGTTTGTTAAGTCGAATTAGATATCACAAACATTTTTTAATAAATTTAAATGCTATTTGAACTTATCGTCGCAGGCCGTCGCTTTATTATAAAAGTTATAGTTGCGTATTCGATTCCTACTCGCGGGAAAAAATACTTTTTCACTTTCATGCACTAACAAAATAAAATGGGGCATTTAGTTTCGTTATTCAACACGCAGTGTCAAGACACTGCGGTCATATTTCACCAAATATGGCCACCGGAGTGTCTTAATATTAGACATCGTCTACTTATGCTATGTATGAAATATAGAGAAAATCTACAAAAAATATTCTTTTTCCCAGCAAATTCATCGTTATGAGTTTTCTAAAGGTGAAGTTGCATAGTATAGTAGCAGTAAAAAAAGGTATATTGATAAGCAGCAACGACGGGCCACAAATCCACCGCGTGGACGTGGAGGCGGGCGCGGCGGGCGCGGCGGGCGCGGAGCCCTACGAGCAGACGCAGAGCCTGGCGCTGAAGGGGCTGGCGGAGGGGCGCGCCTACGACGTGTGGGTGACGGCCAGCACCGCGCTGGGGGAGGGGCCCGAGACCAGGCGCGTGTCCGCCGCGCCCTCGCAGCGGGGTGACTACACTCATTTTATTAACAACACTTTCGATTCTAACAATAGAAAAACTAGATCAAAATCAGTTCAACCGTTTGGGAGGTACTATGTCACAGATGGACCTGCAACAAACATCCCACTGCTTGCTGTTCTCCTAACTTACCCTCAAATATAGATAAATACCTAAAGTTTTAAAAAGAGTATTGTTAAATTATTTAAACAATAAAAAAAATAATAAGCTTATTTTTCAGCATTACGAATTCTGCACATAACAGGGTAAGCAGAGGCTACCTAGCGTTAAGAAACTCCATTCTCTACCGTCCGCATAATTTTTGAGGCATTGCGTGTAGTAACGGAACTCAACGCCGAGCTTTCGTCTTGGTACCAGAGCGAAGAAATAAAAATATTAATAAATAATAATTCGTACCCTCAAGTGAGGATCGAAACCACAATCGTCGTTTTACAGTCATAGACACAGAGCTACAAGCGTGGCCTCTTAATAATAAGCTTTATTGCAAATAAAACACTTGCGCTTCTCAACTGAGCTTTCCATATAATACATTTTCATTGTAGAAGATCTACTAATATTTGTCAAATAAAACTAAATTCCTTTTTAAGTGTACAAAGACATTTTTGTAGCCATTTCTTTTCTCTTCAAAGCTCTTATAATAATACCAATTTGAATTATTTTAGCGTAATGGAAGATGTCGTTTTATTGTAATTCAGTCCTTAATATCTATAAAATAATATTATATTTTATACTTTTGTAACTGTTTTAAAATCTTTTTCTATCTTTATAAATGTTTCAAAATTCAAGAGTTCGTTTGAATTCGTTAATCTATTATTAGTTATTGTACTGTTTGTTGCGTTTTTAATTTTTTGATTTTATCGCTCTTGCGTCGAGGCAAAATGTAGCGTTGAGTTTCGCCAACTAACAGGCAATGCCTTTAGAATTTGGGGGAAAGTAGGGAAGAAGTGGAGGTCTACTCTACTGTGTGCAGGGTACACTGTGAAGTTAAAAAAATAGTTAATTTATCGTGGGAGGTTACAGCATGTTAATTGTGTTAATGTAGCCCGAAGAATGGACTACTTCTCTCCCGTCTCTCGCTCGTCGAATGTTTTATGTGTTATACGCAATGCTTGGGTTTGTCCATTTACTCACGTTTTGATTTATCTATGAAAATTACTCCGATTGTAGAGCAGTTTAGATGTGGCTGCTGTGCCGCTTTTATTCGATAGTGGTTCAGATTGAATGGGGGCTCAAAAGCAATATCTTTTTTTGAACAAATAAAATAAACACGTTTCAACCCCCGATATAAGTTTGCCGTGTGTGGCAGTGGTGGCGGGCGTGTGGTCGCTGGGCGGCGCGGTGCGCGCGGCGGTGCGGCGCGCGCTGCCGCTGGCGTGCCGCAGCGTGGGCGCGCCGCCGCCGCGCACCGTGTGGTACCACAACCACAACATCATCACGCACCACCCGCGCTTCACGCGCAGAGACGACGACGGCCTGCTCATCAACAGTGAGTGCTTGCTCCTCCTAGTATATATGCAGTTGTTGGTTGTGTGGCAGTGGTGGCGGGCGTGTGGTCGCTGGGCGGCGCGGTGCGCGCGGCGGTGCGGCGCGCGCTGCCGCTGGCGTGCCGCAGCGTGGGCGCGCCGCCGCCGCGCACCGTGTGGTACCACAACCACAACATCATCACGCACCACCCGCGCTTCACGCGCAGGGACGACGACGGCCTGCTCATCAACAGTGAGTTCCGCCACTCAGCACGCAGTGTCTCCACAACTCTTAACACTAGCTTCCCTCTACCTACCCTGCTCTAAACAGAATACAGCTGAAGCTGATTTAATTTGATTTAATATATATTACATATAATACTGTATATTACCAATAAAATGACAGAATTAAATATCGTATAATATAATTACAATGTATATATTTCTTCTTATTTTACTTGTATTATTAAATTTTTTATATTTAATTTAGCTAAATTAGAAAAATTGTTTTAAAGGTCATATGTGTATATTTTATATTATAATTTTGCGTAAAGCTAAATCGTTGAATAATTTACATTTTAAAATATTAAAAATAACATTTACTATTTATTATTTTCTAATTTTTAATTACGACATCTAACGTTTAATCTTTATCGCAGGGACTTATCCTTCTATTAACGTAAGGAGCTTAAGAGCAACTTGACATAGAATGAAGTAAAACGAGTTTTTTAATTCCTATTTGAAATGAGATCTTTTTTTTGAAATATACAGTATATATTCGAAAACGCAGTCGTGGTACAATGCCACAGTTCGATTCCCACTCGTATAAAGGAATGATTTAATAGTTTAATTTCTCGCTCTGGTGACAAGACAAAACGTAGAGTTGAATTCCGCTACTCAATGCACAATGTCTCGAAAATTCGGAAGTGCGAGAGGAACGGAGGGAGTATCTTAATACTAAGCTCCCTCTGGCCTACCCTTTTGTAAGTAAGATATATAAAAATATTAGAGGTTACATACTCAAAATTACGATCACGGGTTTGATTATTCGATGACTTGAGGGTAAGCTATTAAAATATCTTTATAACATAACCTACCCACTTGTTGGATATAAAGTGTGCAACAAACTTTTTCTTTATAAAATTATATATTTTTCTCCACAAAATGTGAAAGATATGTGAAGATAAATAATTGTGAAAAAGTTTATTTTTATATAATTTTTAAGTCCTCCAAAAAAAATATCTCCTAAAAAACTTATGATATTTGCGACCAACGTTTTATGCTAAAATAATTATTATTTAAATATGACATAGATTATTTAAACGAATGTACTTCTAAAAAAATTTTGTATGTAAATAAATTTACGCTAACTACATCAATAAATCTTGTTAATGAGCAACACTCGTGAATTTTCTTAATTGATACCAATATTTTACACACAATTATAAAATAAATATATTAAATTTGGCATGTCTTAACACTAGCTTCTCTGTCCATGTGGGAAATGTCTGAAAATATTAACGTCTGACTAAACGGAACGCTAGCAGTTTCGATTCCAATATGGGGAATGACTTTCATCTTCCCTTTTAACAAGTCAACAAGTGTCGTTCCACTAGACAAAATGCAATATCTCGAACATTGTGAAGTAAAAGCGTAACCCTGTGGCTTAATACTAGGTTCTCTCTGCGTACCTTACCAAATGAGGGGCTGTACCCCTCATTAAGTGAAGCTGGAAAATATGTTTTTTAAATATTTTTTTTTTTCAAATAGGCATAGATCAGTCGCTAAGCGGTAACTACACATGCTTAGCAAAAAACCTCTACGGCTCGGACTCGGTGGTGTATTCGGTAAAAGTGTTACCGTTACCGGACCCTCCGAATTTGAGAACGACTCCGTATAAAGACTCAATTGTAGTTGAATGGGATGAAGTGAAAACTGCAAATGATTCTATGGCATATGGAATTAGTGAGTATTTTTCTTTTTTTTCTTTCATATTATAAGTTTTTGTTTAGTCTAGAAAATGACGAAAATGGCAGCATTTGATTGTATTCGCCATGGATTCAGATTTTAACGAGAGAATGATTATCCTACAAAATATTTTCATTTATTCATTTTGTTTATATGAAGTTCTTTTATATATATATATATTTTTTATTTTATTTTATTTTCTGTTGTGTGGGTAGACATTGGTTTTTGGATGGCAGTGTCGTGCGTCGTACTTTAAATTGGATGAAATTCTTAAAATATAATTTTAATTTCTGATTATGTATATGTTTATCTAATATATATCTTTACATATTATTAAATTGCGATAATACTACAAAATAATCATTACACATTACATAATACTACAAATTATTAAAATGCAATTTAATAATTTGCAATATTCTGTAAATACAAGATATTATTACATGTAATAATATCATATACATATATGTATATGATCATTGAAACTAATTTAACCATAACCTATACCTATAAAAAATATATTAAATATAAAAAAAAAGAGAAAGGAACAATTCGTCACTATTATTACAAAAGGAACATAAATCATAAAACAACCACTCTTCATAAATACCACCAAGAAGCGCCAATGTAGACTTAAATGAACTTTGTTTAACGCTAAGACTATTGGACGAGATCCAAAGCTAAGCCATTTGCATGCTAATGCTCTAACAGCTTGCACTGTAAGTTGATACACTCAGTGACACTTGTGTCGCTTTGGATGTGCAACATTATGTTTATATATTAAACATTTATAATACTATACACATATATAAAGCCAGTCGACTGGTGGTGGGTTCGATTCCCTTCCTCGAGGAGATGAAATATTTATTTATATTTATATTTTCTTTTCTTTGCTTTGGTGTCGATTCATAGCGCGGCGTTGAGTTTCGCCCTCAGCACATAATGCCTCCAGAACTCGGCGGAAAGTGGGGAACGGAGTGTCTTATTGGAGTGGTTCCCTCTGCCTACACTGCTGTATGCGGGATACAGCGTGAAGTTGATTTATTTATTTTTTATATAAACCTATTTTACACATAAATATATTGTGCATATCACCCAATTATTATTTACGTTTCTTGTTATTCTGTTAGTCGTTTATTAATAAGGATGATATTATTAATAAATGAAACTAGTCGTGACGCGAGAAAGAAGAAATTAAATGTTTAACATTTTCATATTTTTCCTCTGGCAATGGAAAGAACGAAGTGCCTTAATGGAAATGGAATGTCGTGACACTAACTTCCCAGGTTCCCTTTGCTTACTCTGCTAAATGCAGCATACAGTGTTAAGCTAAAAAATAAACAAAAGCGGTATGGAAAAACATAAACTACCATTTAACTCTTTGCAAGCAAGCGAGATACAACAAAAATATATTATTGTATTAGTCTTTTTCATATTTACGAAATATTGGGTTTTAGTATTAAAAACGATAATAATTCACGTAATATATAATTGGAAACTAAAATCATGTTTTAAAAATGTTTGTTATCAAGTTCCTGATGTCACAGAATTGTATAGTCATTAAATTCTAACATAAGTAAGATATACAGTAACTATTTACTTACGTTCTTACATTACTTTTTTAGCTTTATATAAAACACAATTTATGCTTGGGTAGTTATTCAAAAAGAATCTATTAAAACATGTTAATAAAATCAGGTTATAATCTGACATGGAGAGAGGAGGACGGTCCATGGCAGGAAGCGTGGCCAGCAAGAGAAAGTAGGATAAGCGGGATACAACAACACTCTTTATCCGGGCTAAAGTGCGGCACTAAATATTCTATCCGGGTAACAGCGACAGACAGTGTTGGGACTTCTGCCCCTGCACATGTTGATGTCATGACACTTGGTGGAGGTGAGTAATCAATAGTATAATTATCTTTCATTACAGAGTAACTTAGCACTTTTTTAGCACATAAGAAAAAATATTAAGTTATTACTAGGTAGGTTTTCTTGTAATTTCTCATAAAGCATATTTTTATGAACAAATCAAACTGATATATTCTTTTAAATTAATAAGCCATAATTACTAAGGGCTTAAAAAGGAACGAACCTCTGACTGGTTTTGGAGTAATGCAACACAAACATACAAGTGATAGAAAGTGCTTAAACACAATTTATTATTAAACTCACAATATCTAAATAGGACAATAGTTAACAGCGTAAATACATTTTGTTTGTTCTATCTGTGGTTGTCCACTTTTCATATAAAAATATAAATATATCACCAGGTCAAAAAATATAAAAAAATAATAAAAAATTGTATATATTATTTTTTGACTTATTTTGAACCAGCCCCGATATCCCCTTTGACCACGGACTGGTTGTGGAGCAACGCGACGCACATATACATCCAGCTGAGCGGGTGGGACGACGGCGGCTGTGACGTCACCAAGTGGGACGTGGAGTACCGCTTACTTGGGAGTAGCTTTTGGCATCGCTCTGAGAATTTGGCGGTGAGTTTATAGGATAATAGGATTTAGTTACAGAGACTGCAACTTGCAACGTAACGTAATGGTTGTGGGTTCGAGTCCCGTTCGAGAGAAATTAACTATTACTTTTACAATGTCTAGAAAAATGAACAGCGTGTGGTACGATAGATACTACAGAATTGATAACATAACAGAATTGATATCATAATTTAAAACTTCAAAATGTATTTCTGTAAATAAGACAATAAAGTTTACTTTTTCTTAGTCCATTTAAAATACAGGAATAGTCTATGTAATGTATGGAAATTAAGTCCAATATTTTTTTAAAATAAAAATTGTATAATACGGTCTTTAAAATCCTGAATTTTCTCGTAAAACTTATTTAACAATCAATTCATTTTTCGAATATAAACATATCTGTCTGTTTATCATATTGGCAGATTGGCAGTTTTTAAAAATATTTTGAAAAAAAAAAGCAAAGCTTGCAAAGACGAATTTTACATTTTTTTTTAAATATTTGAAGGTTTTTTATCGCTGAGGTCTTTCCTTTTACGCTCGCTGTTGCCTTCTAGATAGTACCAGTTGAATCAGTGCGACCAATGACAGATAAAAACATTGTAGGAAATGACAACTGAGACTGCCATTATTATTTACTAGAATGTAGGCGTGCACCTAGTACCACATACATACACAGTCAGTATAGACAGTCCCATGTCCTACCAGTCAGTTACGTTCACTACAGTTATACGCTGTTGCCCGCCGGTTGGTACCAGTTAAGCCACTGACTATATGTCGTAGCAGACAATGGACATGAACTTGGGCTGGGGCTACATCGACAGCCCGCTGTCGTACCGGGCGCCGCGCGCGCAGTCGTACGCAGTGGGCGCGCTGCTGCCCGCGCGCTGGTACCAGCTGCGCGTCACCGCCTGCAACGACGCCGGCGCCGCCTCCGCCGTCTACACCTACGCCACTAAGACTCTGGATGGAGGTCCGTTTTTTTGGAATTTTTATTACATGTTTAGGCAAATGATTTTTTAAGATTTTTATCTTTTGAAGTTTTGGTGTTGTAATATAATATTTTGTAATTATGAAATTATAATACAATATGATGAATATCGCGTTTTCTAAAACTGTATGTACATTTTGAATGGTGTGCATTTATTTTTGGAAAATGTAAATAAATAGTGTATTAGTGTAATTCTGTAAGCTTGTAATAAGATATAACGCAGCGTTGATATCTGCAACTCAGCATGCAATATCTCGAACTTGGACACTAGATTTGTCCTGTACAAAACGTAGAACTTTTTTATAACACGTAATCCAAGTTCGCTCTAATAAAAGATAAATTTTATATACATAGTTGACCAAAACGCAAGTACAATAAAAGAAAAAGAAAACCAATAACTTTTAAAAGAAAAAAAGCTTTATATAAAAAGAACAGTCTTCGTATTACAAAAAAATAATCAATAAAAAAAATGTTATATATAAAAATTTCAAAGTATATTTTAATCAAAATGGCGAAACAAGGTAAAATTAAACTTCACCCCTTCCCATCAATAAAACTTTGATTTAAGCAATATGAAAGTTGAGACAGTAAATCGATGCCGTCCTCGACATTCATTATGATACTAAAATCAAATTTTGATCTAAACTTTTGTCATTATGTACAGGATTGGGGCTTCTAAGCGGGGCGTATTAAAACAGTTTAAAAGTTCATTTTAATATGCAATTTAATTTGTTTATAAGTTGTTTGTAATATTAGATTTATGAAAAAAAAATATATAAATCTTGTTAATTATAATTGTTAACAATTAAAGTATTAAAATTATTTACCTTATTATAAAATTTAAATTATTTATAAAATTTATAATTCTGGGTACATGACGTATCGACTAACGTTAATGGGAAATATTTTTTTTCCGATGGACGGTTTCCAAGAGGTGCGGGTTTTATTAACATATTTTTTTATTTTTTTTATAAAGTCTATTTGGTTAGTGTGGAATAACATTTTAAAATGAAAAAAAATAATGATTACAGGTTTGTAATCCGCTTTAAATATTTAATAAGAAAAGAAACGCATCATTTAACTTATTTATCAATAAAATATATATTTTTAAAACGTTTAATAAAAAAAATATAGTTAATACCTACAGAAAAAAAATTAAATGGCAAAATTTTAATGCAGCAGCAAAATCAAACTAGCGCTGAAGCTAAAACTTAATAAGCGCCCGAGAGCTTAATTAGTAATTTCTCTTAGTGCCGCGCTGGGAATCTTGAAATTTCTATGTAAGACAATTTGTGAACAGCTGGAAAACTTTGTGATAATGTTTGTATTTCAACTAAAATACCTGTTTTAACATTACTTTAGTTGAGTACCTTATTATATTATTTTAATTAAAATTTAGATTTGCCCACGTCGTATGTAATGAGCCGAGTGATTCCGTTTTTCATTATCTTGCAGATTTTTAAACGACTTAAAAAAAATTTTTTCAGTGTGAGATGTGTGTGTGTGATATCGTTGGAATTGGATGTTGTTAGACATACGATCATCTATATAGGCTTCTACGAACGTGTGGTAAACCTAGTGTTCGTATGTTTGTGTACAAATTTATAGGAAACTAAAAGTTATATTGAGATAAACGTTTATGATTTATATAAGTAATATTTTAACTTTAGGAACAGTCTAAGTTTTTTTCAAATGACCTGAATGAATGATGATGAATGAGTTTTTGAAGTATTTTATTTCTGACGATATTCTGTTTTTCATAATAGAATTTACTGTAACATTTTATGTAGCAATAGCGGTAAAAATATATTTTTAAATATAAATATTCATTACTGATACAGGATATCAAATCTATAAAAGCGGTGTCGTCGAACGTAATGAGTAAACGAATTTAAAAAAAAAACCCATACACCTACATTTTTAAAAAACTTACTACATTTTTAAAAAACAAATTTCTGTTCCAAAAAAAATTCAAAAATTCGGCGGAAAGTGGGGAAGTATCTTAACACTAGATTCCCTCTGCCTGCCCTGTTGTGTGCGGGATACAGCGTGAAGCTGATTTTTTTTTAAATCCTGTTTAACATGGGAATCGAATCAACTGTAAATAGTGCAAGTATTTATAGTCAAATAACCTTTGCCTTTATATCCGTCCAGTACTAAATTATTACACAGCTTAAACAACTTTTCCTGTTAGCACCTCTGTAGGAAGGTTTTTAGTTTCGACTTTTTTTTTGTCTTTGACGAAAGATATATAGAATTTTTATATGATACGTCACTTATGCCACTGCGCTAACGTGAAGGAGACAGTTGTGAATTCGATTCCGATTCCTGTGAATTCATTCAGAGGAATTAATTATTTAATATTTATTAAGAAGTTCTTTAAAGTCTTCATAATTGTTTCTACATATAAAAAAATAAAATAAAAAAAGACACTAGATTCAAAGTAAGAAAAAATATTTTGAGAATAACATAAAATATAGTACGGAAAATGGAAAACCAAGTCTAAATTAATAATTTCGACATAAATTTAACTTGATTATTTATTAAGATCCATCAATCACCTATAAAATAAACTTTTTGAAATCTGTTTACCTTTTTTCTCATGCCTTCGTGAATAGGGTATATACATTTACAGTACGGTCGTCGAATCGTGGCTACCCTGATGTTAGTTTTACATGGCTGCGTAGATTTAATTTTAGGATTTTCCTTATATTTGATTATTTACTTCCCGAGAGAACAATGCTCAAAATATCAGAATGCCTAACCTTAAAGGGGCCACGACTCGTCAACCGTACTGTAGGTTATACTCGTATATTTACTAACAGTATTTATTTTTACACCTAATTTAGAGGAAATAGGACCGCCATCAGATTTCTTCGACCTCAACATGCTAGTCATAACGTGTAGTTCAGTTCTTCTCGTCATATGCCTCGTGGCCTTCACGTGTATATTATTGAAGAAACGGTAAGTTTATTATAAAAAAATATTTTATACAATTAGGTTATGTTATGTTAAATTCCGAATTTTTATGGTGATGTTGGTGGCCATGAGGCCATCGTGTCAGGTAGAGTCTGAGTTTAAGCACGTCGGCTGCGGGTTCGATTCCTGTTAGGGGAAATGAAAGCGCAGTGTTGAGTTCTGCCACTCAATACGGAATGTCTTAGCTTTAGGCGGAAGGTTGAGAACGGAGTGTTTTGACACTAGATAGGACAAGCTAAAAAAATTCACGAATTTTAAGATAAACAGTTTTATTTTTTACATTAAAAGGAGTGTAAGAAATGGAATAATTCAAATAAACATTATTTTTAATAATAATGTTTAAATACTTGACTTGTAGAAATAATAAAAAAAAACAAGCTTATCCTAAATTTGTTAATTGACTATCTTAAATATATTGTAATATATGTTAGCGTACTCGTGTAAAAGAGGGTAGATTTAGGTGGAAAATAACTATAAAAGCAGTGGAATTGTGTCAATCGGGGGCACACGCTTGTAAGTGACGGCCCCTATTGGAAGGAAACTAGTGTGAAGTATTGTTAGTAGGTGATACATATCACTTATTGCAATTACATAGTATCTCTTTCAAAATAGTTTAGAATCATATAGACGATGTGTGTTTTTAACGTGTTTCTTTAAAAACGTTACCCGCTTCCGTCTTTTAACATATAAAAAAAATATATGTATAAAGATTCCTTTGAAATATTTTCGACGAAATTGTAAACGTAATTTGCATAATCCATCTTTCATTATTATAAAGGAAGGACTTTGAAAATTTTCTTATTTTCTTACAAACAAATTGTATTATTCAATTTCTTTAGCAACTTGGGTTAAATAATATTTTATATCTTTTTTTTTTTTCGAAAATTTTATTATTCATAATTGTTTTATTTCTTTTAAAGAAACTTTATCTTACTTTTTGATTAAAGCGATGATATAATAAGCAAAATTTCTGGTATCAATCTTTTTAAAATAAACGTTAATATCTTTAAAATAAATCGTTTTAAATTTGTTTTAATTATTTAAATTTGAAGAAGAAAGAGGGTTCAAATTCCAAAAAAAAAAAATGTTATGTATCGGTATGCCCGGTCAATTCGTAGTTAGTGTCTTTCAAATTCAAACCTCAATAAAAAGACTTTTTTGACTTAAAAGAATAAAAAAAAATTTGAACATATATACGGAAGGCCGTATTAACTTGAATGTAATAATTAAGTTAAGTATAATAGCATAGAAAATAAATAAACATATGTATGTAAATATTGTAGACAAAACTTCACATCACAATATCGTCATTCAATAACCGAAGAAGTGAAATCGAGGAATGAAAGTATCGCTTCACATTCGGAACACAAAGAGAGATACGCGCACACTCCTCGAATATACACGTCTCCTGTACATCCTAGGAAGACCAATAAAAATGGTAAGTTTTATGTGGGGAACGGAGTGTCTTAACACTAAGTTCACTCTGCCTATTCTACTATATGCGGGATACAGAGTGAAGCTAAAAAATGTATTTTGTGTGTATATAAACCAGTTAATTATTATATTTCCGAAATGTCTCTACGAACGTATAGGATACGTTTTGTAGAGGCTGTCGTGGTCAGCGTCTAACTGGTAACGCGACGCTTGTGGGTTCGATTCCCGCTAGTGTGTTTAAATTATTTTCAATTCGTTGCTCTAGTGATAGGATAAAGTGTGGTATTGAGCTCCGCTTCTCAACACGTTATGTCTCTAAAATTGCGCCGTGCGTAAGGAACATTTTTTTTAATTGTAGGTTTCTCTTTATTCTATAAGCCGGATTATTGTTAGACAGGGGCTCAAAATGTGACTGCAGAATCGATTAGTTGTGAGTTCGATCCCGAGTTCGATCAAGAAAATAAAATATTTATTTAAATTTATACGTTATTTTCTCATTCTGGTGTCAAGATAAAGTGCGGGGTTGAGTTCCGTCTCTTAACACAGAATCCCAGAATTCGGCGGACGGCATAGAACGGAGTGTCTTAGCACTACGTTCCCTCTGCCTACTTTGCTGCTTGCGGAATATAGTGTGAAGCTGATTTATTTGATTTTTTTATTAGACAAACAATTACGACAAATCAAACCTCTAACTATAAATATTTTTCCCAGAAATGTTCGAGATAAGTCCGTACGCGGAGTTCGCGCTGGGCTTCCGCACCTTCGAGCACGCCGACAACCAGGACCTGCCGCACCGCCTGCCCGCGCGCCCGCGCTTCGACACCGGTACGGGGGACTTGTACAAATATTCTGATTATTTATTTAATAAATTCATTTGATTGTAAATTTTATAATATACTAGTAAATTACGTATGTAAAGAACTAATTACTGATTTTGGGGCAACAAACTGACTATTTTACTGTAAAATATTAGATATTTACAAAATGACAGCTGCAGCGGAAAGATAATTGGCAAAATATGTCACCGAGTTCTATAATATTTTTTTTATTTAATATAAGGTAATAAAAAACACGGTTCGCAATTATATACGACACAGTTGTTATTAAATGTATAAAAAAACATTTCAGATACCCTTTTTCCTTAAAGACCTAAAAAGCTGAAGAATTGGCTTCAGCCTTTCGTGATGATAAAGAATAACTTCTAATATGTTAATTATTATATTATATTGCATGTATAGATACAAATCCGTTACGATTAGATTGTAAATATTGATATGTCAATAATAGGTGATGTCGTAAAAAACTATTCACTTCATTTATACGCTGAGAACTCTATCGCATTCTCTTGTTAGCTGTAAGGTGTTGTGCTGGAGCGGCACATCATTTGACTGTAAACACGACCGTACGGGGAAATTGATTATTTTATATTTTCATTTCCTTGATGTGGTAACAAAATAAGCCGCGGCGTTGAGTTCCGCCACAGACTACGTTATGTGTCGAAAATTGTGTACAACACACAAACTGACTATTTTAATTGTTTACAACTTTCGAGCTAAATCAATACTAAGCTCCCTCTGCTTATCCAGTTAAATACTGGATACAATGAATAGCTTCAAAATAATTTAAATTATAGCAAAAACAAACTGACTATTTTATAGTTACTAAAGCACTATTCAATTAAATGTTTATTTCAAATATATTGAGTTTATTTATAAAACATTTTGGGAACGTAAACAAATATTTTCAGTACATTTGCTCGTACATTCTACTAATTAAAAATTATTATTATTAATTTATGAAGAATATTATTTACATTAATATTCATTGAGTCTGCTAGCAAATGTTAATGATAAATAATGATGAAATAATTCGATGAGTGATTTTCTATTAATTACTAGTGACTTTCCTAAACTAAATGTATCAAATTTAAAAATGGATTTTTTTAAATGGATTCTCTATGCAATTTTTATTTGTGGTCTTTTCGTGTATGTAATTATTATCTCTAGGTGGATTTTGATGCTTAATGAATTCCGAGTGTCGGTAGTGTTCAATATAGAAAAGAAGAGAGAGGTATTATTGGATATTTGATGCTATTTATGTATACTAAAATACCAGGACTACAGATTAGAATTATTATTTCATTAAAAATATATAGAATATATATATAAAATATAGATATCTATATTTCATTATATTCCAATAATACTGTTACAATCTTTTTTTTCTTATAAAAAATCTTTATATAGTATAAAACATTCAGCTTCCTGACGGTTTTTACTAATAGGCATAATTCACATAGATTAAGGATGAAAATATCAAGTGTTCGTAGCGATATCTCAAGGAACTATTTCATAGATATATCATTTATTTTAAAAAAAGGCATCTCAAGATCGATCTCAGACTTGAAAGCGGTTTATAAATACAAACCTAAATAGAGGCGTAAAAGTTGCGAATTTAATTTAGCAATTACCCAAATACTTTACATAATAACATCTTTTCAAAGAAATTTTAATATCGTCTTCATAAAAAAAAATACCAAACATTTTTTCACTTTCATAATTATGATTAAAGCGTTTTGAGATAATTTTTGAAAATGTATTAAATATTATTTAATGTAGTGGTTCCATTATGTTATTTTCGTTATTAAAATTTTCAAGGAAGTCCGTTTATATTACTTTTAAATGGACAGCTACGTTTTATTACAATTTAAAATATTTTTTTCATAATGGAGATAAATAAAATTGTAATATTGGATCAAAACTCATATTCTAGTAACGCTTTAGAGTATGGTTGCACAGACTTTATTAGATTAGATTAAGACTAGAGGCCACTCGGGCAAATCATGAGCTGATGGCGGGCCGGCCAGCCAGATTAGAGCAGTGGTTCCCAACCAGTGGTCCGCGGACCACCAGTGGTCCGCAGAAGCCTAAATATGGTCCGCGAACGATTTTAATTTTATGACTGGGGATGGTGGGGCGAAGTTTCTGTTTGATTATCACAGTTAATTTTTATTATACCTACATGCATAGTGGTCCCTGCTACCAAGAATAATATAAAAGTGGTCCTTGATCAAGAAAAGGTTGGGAACCCCTGCTTTAGAGGCATCGTATTATATCATATGTAATCATACAAGAATTCTTTATAAATTATTAGTTTAAATAATTAAGAGCACATTAAGGGTGCTATCAGCCACTTTCTAGCAATACGAATGGTCGATGGTCGTTCTCAGAAGAAAAAAATATAACATGCCAGGACGAACCTAACGAAGGGGAGCTCTGTAGTTTTGATATCAGTAATTGGCATCTCAGGACTTTTACTACCACTTTTGGGCTCATTTACAGACCAGCTCGATGGTACCTTACTAATATAGGCTGCGTATAATTGCCGAGTTTCTTGCAAAATGCGAATTAGAGTTAAGTAAAATTGAGCTTTCAAAAATTGATTACCTAGTTACAGATTGATATAATAAAACAGCGTTTAAAACCGCGAAAGGCGTGAGATTGTAAATTTGAAATTCTGAACTGAAAAAAAAAAGTATATTCTTATAAAATAATGATCATAATTATGTTATTAATATTTATGGATACTCACATGTATGGATTCAAATATTCATAGAAGGAACATTTACAATTTACAATTTTTTTATCTAATTTGGTTACACAAAGCGCTTTAGGTTACTCCACTGAGCGTGTAATGTTTTTAAACTGGCTGAAAGTTGAGAACGGTATGGACCAATCGTTTAGCACTCTAAAGTCTAGACTAAACTAAAATAATGCTAAAATGTTTTAAATATACTTTTTACTAACATGCCATATTTATTATATTTACACGTGTATATGTGTAAATATAATGGTATAAAATATTAAAAATACATATTCACTTTATGAAATGAATTCGGTGCCTTTGTGTAAAGCAAGCAGATTCAAAGTTTACGTTTCCCATAAAAATGTAATATTTTCTTAGCATTACGTTGTATCCCGCGAACAGCAGGGTAGGCAGATAATTAAGATACTCCTTTCCCCATTTTCTGCCGAATTCTGGAGGCATTGCACGTTGAATGGTGGAACTCAACGCGCTTTGTCTCTACACCAGAGCGAAAAAAATGGAAATATTAAATATATCATTTCCTCGAGTGGGAATCGAACTCATAACATGTAACGTGTACAGTGACACTTTGCGCCCCGCGCCACGACTGGCTTCAAATATAATATTTAATGCACTTTATATTCTATACTACTAAAAGTATTAACTATTTGATAATTAAACACCTTTTAAACTAATAAAAAATAGTTTCAGTTTAGCTTTATGGATAAGCTTATTCAGATACGAGAAACTCAAAGTCCATAAATTTATATCGGTTAGTGTCAGTTATATAATACATACTAGTAGTGTTCGCAGCTTTGTCCCCGTGGACTGTATGACTATTGCTATTTAGTTATTTCATGAATACTTCTGCCCATTTGTGAAAACTTAATTAAAATAAAATTAATTGATGTGATGGAATTGATAAGAGATTTAAGTATGCATTGGATAAAGATAATAAATAAAAAAATAAGAGTTTATATGATTACTATAAGGCTAGCCGCACGCACACACAATAATATTGTAAATACAAGATTGAGCAAAAATTAAGCAATATTATTGATAATTTTTCGTCATAAATTCTGACACAGTTGCTCAGATGTTTTATTTGTGTTAAATTTAAATTTTAACTTACTTTCCATTTTTAACTTTCCGTATCGCTATCACATCATTTTGATGGCTTTATTTAGATAGTACAAGAGGCCGGCACAAGTGTGTTAGTACCAATGAGATGGTTGTGGGATCGATTCCTCTACCGGGTAATGAAATATTTAATAATTTGATGTCTTCGTTCTGGTAAGCGCTGAGGGCATTGCATTTTGAGCGTTGAGTTTTAAAATTGATCTAGGACATGATATTTTAAATTTTAACATAAATATTTCAGAAACTCAGCCGATACATTTAATCAGACAACTCGATTGTGCTACGAAAGCGTTAAATGAAATAATGAATCTCCACAACCAAATAAAAAGTTGTTCTTTTATATTTGTTATATTTTTATATACTATTTTATCTTTTTATATATAAGAAAAAAGTATTACTTGCTGAGTGATGACAATACTAACCTTGAATGGAAAATATTCTTAGAGTTTTAAATTGGAACTATTAGCAAATATAAATATAAATGTATTTTAAAATGAGGCCATCGTGGCGCAGGGGCACAATCGTACAACTCTAAACGCAACGGTTGTAGGTTCGATCCATAATTAAATAAATTATAATCTATAATAATATACATAATTTTACTGTATTTTTTTTGTTAAAAGTAAATTTAATGAACTGAAAAAAAATACTTGACGCTGTAATCCGTACATAGCAAAGTGGGCAGAGGGAACCTGGAAATCTAATGTTCGGACACACCGTTTCCCATTAAGACTTTCTGCCCCCACTTTCTACCAAAATCTTACTTTCTACGAAATTTCAAGATTTTGAGATCACGGAAGTACTCTGTAGATTTTGATTCCTTTGCGAGTTTAGGAAATTTGGGAAAATTTGCGGCATAAACGACTGTATCTTTTGATTGCGTTGGCTTAAAAGTAAAATTTTTACAGCTCCAAGAGACAGTAGACCTGAGTATTTTATATGAATTTCAGCTTGATACTTTCACGCGTTCCTGAGAATAAGGGTCTTGACAGAGGAACGTATGGACAAACGGCCAAGAGATTCTATAATATAAGGGTTCCCTTTTTTCTTCCCGAGGTACAGAACCTTAAAAATAACAAAAAAATATATGTATGATGTACATTAAACCTCTAACATTTATAATATTAGAAGTATATATATTTTACTGCTTTTCAATTTTCCTAGAGAAGTGTACAATGATATAGTAAGCAATTTCCGAACAGAATGTAATTTTTATTTTATGGATGAGTTAATACATGTCTCTTATTGGCTGTTTAGTTTTATTGAGGACAATATATTATAGTAATATTATAGTCATACATAGTAGAAAATAAAAATAACTTTTTTTTATCAGTTTTACGCAGGGTAGGTAGAGGGAACCTAGTGTTAAGATGCTCCCTTCCCACTTTACGCCGAATTTTTCGAGGCATTGCGTACTGAGTGGCGGAACTCAACTCCGGGCTTTTATCATCAAAAGTTTTTTTTCTTTTTTACTGTTCTGCTATTGGATTATGGTGTTTCGAACCTTATATTTTGCGAGGATCTGTTTCAATGTAATTTCATGTATTAATTTTCGAGATATAATATGCTCTATATTCTGCGCATATTTTATTATTTATTATATGAGATTCGAAGCTTGTATGAAATGATTAAAAAAATATATAAGATATTTTGTGTAAAATTATTGAAAACGTTATAATATAGTTTTTTGTTATATAAAGAATTTAGAGAAATAACACATAATTTTCATCATATTGAGGTCAGTCGAGGCGCAAGCGTGCAGCTGTAAAATCCACAGGCTGTAGGTTTGCTTTCTACTCGAGGAAAAAATATATTTTTTCTTGAAAATATTTACGGAAAATGGGGAACGGAATGTGTCTTAATGAGAACGGAGTGTCCTAACACTAGGTTCCTACCATACTGTGTGGGGGATACAGCGTAAAAATATTATTAACTTTGTTCATTCTAACGTCATATGCGTTTTTACATATTAAATGAAATTAAAAATAAAAACAACTTATTTTAATTATCAAATGTTTACTTGAATTTAATTACAATTAGGATTTTTTTCTTGGCACGAGACGCGCTTGTAGTGAGATCGTATTATTGTACTACGGGTATTATTTTCCTATGTATTCAGATAAAAAAAATATATATTTCGTAAATTGAAAAAAAAGGCAAAAAAAAAACTATTTTAACTAATCATATTAATGTCTATTTATTAGAGAATAATGAAGAAGTGAGCAGCTTCAAGTCAATTTAAATGTATGAGTCGCAGTTGGTGCTAAATTTAAAGAGCAGACAAAGCAAAGAATTTAAAAAATATATATTGTGAGGAATTTATAACTGCTTCAAATGTTTTATATAATATTACAAATACAAAATACGTCGTTCTATTATTGTAAGACTTATTTTTATTTGTTTTTATTAAATTTAAAACTGTTAAATTCTTTACGAAATTACCTACGACAATTTAAATAATTAAATAATTAAAATTACAAAATCATACATACATATACCACGCATTCAGCAGCCCCCAAGTGGCAGAACTAATACAACAAAAAGCTAGTCCAGGTGAGGAGAGGGAAAGATACTTTCGGCAATTTCTCGTTTGTCTAATAAAATGTGGAGACCAGACCGCAAGTGGTAGATGGAGGGCGGCTAACAGCTTCTTTTATTGTAGAATGTTAAAGTTTGCTGGACCGTTGAAATTTTAAACTACAAGTAAGAAGGCCAGTCGTGGCGCAGTGGCACAAAGTGTGACTGGAAAACTGATTGGTTGTGGGTTCGATTCCCACTCGAGGAGATGAAATGTAAGTAACATTCATATTTCCATTTCTTCGTTCTGGTGTCGAGGCAAAGCGCGGCGTTGAGTTCTGCCACTCAGCACGCAATTCCCCCGGAATTCGGCAGAAAGTGGGGAACGGAATGTCTTAACTTTTGCCTACCCTGCTATGTACGGGATACAGCTTGAAGCTGATTTATTTATTTATTTTTTAAGCAAGAAGAAAAGCCAATGACAAAACGTGTAGCATTCCTCTATCTTTTAGTCGTACTTAAACTGTTATATTGGAAGCTTTTAGATTTTTACAAGATTGTAAAAATAATTGTCTGAAAAATCTGTCTGTCTACGCTATAATGATTACTCAGGTTTCTTTAAGTTTCTCGCTGAATCCAGCATAAAGTCGTGTAGACAGAAGAAAACCAGTGTTAAAACACTCTTTTTCCCAATATACGCCGAACTTACGAGACATTGTGTGAATTTGAATGGCAGGACTTCAGTTATCGGAATTACGAAGTGAAAAAATTAAATAATTCATTGATGCGAGGAGGAATCCGTTCTTACTGTTCGATCAGAGATCGGCATAGAGATCAGAGATAGCCTCTACGGTTTTATATAATATAATATATCCAGAGTTAAAGTTTATACCAAATGCATTATTCTCTAGATTCTAGAACGACACACGCGTCGTATTTGATACACCGGATTTCCAATTTCCAAGGCTAACTCCCACAGTGACATCGAAGCGTAGTGCAATCTCCGTACACAATGCTTGTTTGAATGAATTTAAAATATAACGTTGAGTTTTTTGTTGTTTTATTTTAAAGAATAGAATAGAATTGTTATTTTGAAACGGTTAAAATGTTAGAATAGACTGTGATGCTAGGGTTTCCAGTTCGAATCAACAATATTTTATTGATAGAAATGATAATTATATTCCTTAGTCAATGAGTTTTTATTTTTTTTGTATACATGATTGTTGTGGGCTCGATTCCTAGTCAGGGGAATGAAATGTTTAATATTCATTATCATTTCCCCGCTTTGATAACGTGGCAAAGCACAGAGTTGAGTTCCACCACGCAACACGCAATACGTCTAAAATTCTGCGGAAAGTCGAGGATAAAGGCACTATCTTTATGAAGAACGGAGTGTTTAAACACTAGGCTCCCAGGTTCTTTCTCTCTACCCTTTAGATGAGTGCAGAATACAGCGTGAAGTTTTTTGAAGAATTGAATTCTTTACTATAAAGTATAGAATAGAATCATTCAGTAATCAAAAGTAAATGTTGTATAAATTACAATTATCTGCAATTTGACCTTAAAAAGATAACATTGCATTTATTAAAAGAAAATATTATATAAAAATTAAAAATTAAATTAAATTAAATCAGCTTCACACTGTATCCCGCACAAAGCAGGGTAGGCAGAGGGAACCTAGTGTTAAGACTCCGTTCCCCACTTTCTGCCGAATTGGCAGAACTCAACGCCGCGGTTAACCTCGACACCAGAGCGAAGAAATGGTAATATAAATTTAAGTAAATATTTCATCTCCTCGAGTGGGGATCGAACCCACAACCAGTCGGTTTTACAGTCACACCTCGTGCCGCTGCGCCACGACTGGCCTCATATACATTACTGTGTAACAATAGCATACCGTTTTTCTCGTGATCGCATAGAGGTAGGAAGCTGAAATTATTATTGAATATTTAAATCTATGATCCCCTGAAGCACAGAAAAAATGAAATTGCTTATGCTTAGTTAATCAGCTCAATCAAAAGATACGAACATTTGTATCTATTTTACTGCATTTTGTATGAAATTCACCGCGTAATCTAGACCCGTGTGGTGTACTTCCCATGGACTTACATTTATAAAATTTAGTACAAAGTAAGAACTTAGAACAAATAAAGCAAAAACACCGAAAAATAAAAAAAATATAGGTATTTCATAGAAAAAAATCAACTTTTCTAAATTTTACTTCTATTATAGGTCAATAGAACCCTGAAATTGGTATAGAATCCTACTTGCTTTCGACTTTTTTTGGAAATATTTACGCACGACTGGTGAAAACTTAAACTAGCATGAAAAAGTCCTAATAAAAGTGTAGGTGGCAACTATTTCTCAATATAATTGTAACCAGATAGCAAAACTAAGCTCCGGCTACAGTATACAAAGCGTGTCGCGTTCCTTTGAAATATGATTTCCACACTAAAATTGATTGGGATGTCGACGTCGACTTTGCGTCATAGTAACTCAATTATCCGCCTTTCGTCAGAATACTACTTGATATTTATTTATATCTACTATTATTATATGTATTGTTAACTTTTATTTTTGAAGTTAGGAGTTCGTTCTCTTACAATATGATATTATATTTAATTATTCTATACGTTTTTTTAAAAGAATCTGGGAATCTTTGTTAACTTTAAAAAACTCTGTTGCCATTAAGATACTTTCGTTCCACACTTTCCACTTAATTCTGGAGGCATGGCATGGTGCGTGTGTTGAGTGGCGCCTTTGCCAGGAAAATGAAAATATTCAATATTTCATTTTCTCGAATGGGACTCGAATCCACAACTTGTCGCGCTTACTGTCACACGCTTGTACCCTGCATCATAACTGGCGTCAACTATTCTTTAGGTACTTATTTTCAAATATCCTTACCCTTAATTTTTACATTATATTTATATCCTATTAATATAATGTAAAAATTAAGATTTCATTGACTTTAAAGCATCACGTTTTAAATATTACAACTTTGTAATAAATATCTTTAAAAAGATGACGACGACGAGGCTTGGAATATAAGCTGGCGAAACTCCCTTTAGCTTGTTGGTTATTCGCTATATACTATTTCTAACATCTTCTTGAGATTTGAACCTATAACAATATTCTTAAACTTTTCCCTTTTTATCTAAAAACAGCAACAAAATTAGTTTTCAAGCAACCTACACGCGTTCTATATATACTACGTTACGTTATACGCAATATCGATTATGTAAACGATTTTCATTTATTGATAAAATCTTTACCCCGCCTTTATGAAGCTGTCAACAAAGGCAATTTCAAAAGTTTCATTTATCGTATCTCGAGCTCCATCGGCCACTGGATACAGTTTATTTTTACACCATTGTGCAAAGATAGGTATTGTTTTAAAAATATATTTGTTATATGTGAGCTTGTTTTCTTATATATATAATATTTATATATATATATATATATATGTATATATATATATATATATATATATATATATATATGTATATATATATATATATATATATATATATATATATATTTATAAATCTGTACAGTTTGTTAGTTTAAACGTGCTAATTTCTGGAACTAAAGTATTAAAATTATTTATTTTGTTCTATATAAATGCATATCAAAAACTATTAGAGAGATATCCCACTCGAGAAAATTATGTTTAATGTTTTAATTTCAACGCTCTGATGTCAAGGCAAAGTTGGCGGCGTTGAGTTCCGCCACTTAACATGCCTCAAGAATTCGGTGGAGTGTTGATACTAGGCTTCCTGTGCGCACCCTGCTTCGTGTGGAATACAACGTGAAGCTGAAATAAAAACTATTGTAGTACAGAAAACCCGTAAATATAAAAAAAAATATTCTTAAACACGTAAAAAATAAAATACAATTCTATCAACGGAAACTCTAATTAATTAGAAAATGTTAATCCAAAATCTCGTTTCCTGCCTAAGAATCCGCGATACAGTATCAACATCAATCTTAATCTTATTTAATAAAATTAATGGTCCCGTTGTCCTATTTAGTTTCCTTTTCCTTCCTTTAACTTGTTATTTGATAAAAAGTGATCGATCACTCCTATAAATTGTTTCGTTTTCGAAGTATAAAAGTACCTATAGCTAAAATCTATGGAGTAGTTCGTTATGTGAAAGTTTTGAACGAGGTCAAATGAAACTGAGTTGGGTTATACGGAAAAGTTTGAATAAGCTCCATTTTAATAGCTTTCCAAGCTTTATTGGATGTAAAATTATTATTTTAGTGACCATTGTGGTGGAACTTTTGTCACCTAATTTCAAGTGAAAAAGAAAAATATAAATTTAAGAAATGCTATCGCCTTTTATTAGAATTCTCTGACGTCACGAAATCGAGTTTAATTTTTTTTATCAGCTTCACTCTGTAGCCCGCAAACAACAGAGTAGGCAGAGGGAACCTAGTATTAAGACACTCTGTTCTTCATTGGTATATTATAAAATCAAATTAAATGTTTATAAAATATATATTCAAGCACAAAGGAAGAAATTCTATTACAATCAGATAATAGCTAAAACAATTTAATTAAATGTCGGAGTTATTTTTATTTAAAACAGAAAATCGAAAATTTTCAATTCTTGGAGTGGGAATCGAACCCCACAAAGCTGTCAACACGACACGATAAAATAAATACACAAGAAAACGGAACTTGAACCCACCATTAAGAAGTTTAAGCTGACACGCCACAACTACGCCACGATGGCCTCGTCTCTATACATATACGAAAGCTAAATGTAAATTTGGCGTGCAAATTACTCTCATACAAAAAATTGCTGCCTCGTATTTTCACACGGAATTTTCCCCAATCGTTATTTAACTTCAATCGATTTCAGTTATATAATGTTGAATTTCGTAAATGGATAAATAGCGGAATGTCGTCAGAGAAAAATGTTTTCTTATATAGAATTTTCTCGAACGATCATTTAAAGAATTATTTGAGTTGGCTTCGTGGTACTTTCTGTTGGTTAGTGTTAGAACATTTATTTTTGTACCTAACATACAAGTTATATAGGTGTCTGGTATAGATTAAGACGAAAAACAAATAAATTACCTAATGTTATATATTCATTTACTTACTTATGTATATTTTAAAACGTTTGCAAGAACGTAGAAATATTTTATAAAAATTAAAGATAAGGCCGCTGTGGTTTTGCAGTGCAGCGTCTGACTGGAAACGCTACGGTGTGGGTTCAATTCAACTCGAGTAAAATAAATTATTTTTATTTCCTCAATTTGGTAATGAGATAAATCCCTGCGTTAAGCTCCGTCAGTCAATACACAATGTTTCGAAAATGAGGCGCCGCGTGGGCAACGAGAATGTGGCTCAAGTTCCCTCTATCTATCCTGCTATATACGGGATACAGCGTGAAATTTCGAAATTAAAAGAAAATAACACGTTCACGTATACTATTATATACTTACATATAATATTAGTTGGAATTTTACATTTGCTTCAATTTTAATTCTCTCTTAAAATCTTGCCGAGCACAGTAGTTTGTTAAATATTTTTATTGCCATGAAACAAGTGCTATTCTTGTAGTATAATGAAATAAAATTTTATTTTGCTCCACAGTGTTTTATGAATGCATAGTGTATGCGTTCTTTATATAACAGTAAAATGGAGTGTCAATTGAGTATATAAATCTTTTGATTTATTATTTTTTTTATATTTTGAAAAAAAATATCTCCAGAATTCGGCGGAAAGTAGGGAACGGAGTGTTTTAACGCTAGGTTCCCTCTGCGTACCCTGCTGTGTGCGGGATGCAGCGTGAAGCTGTAGCTGATTTTCAAAACAAGTTGTAATATTTCTTATCACAAGAGCTCCATGATCTCTTCGTATATATACAAGTTTCCACTCATTTTTTTATGTCGTCAAATACTAAAAAGAGTAAAATATGCCAAACATTAAGTTATTATTAATAAAAATACCAATCAATGGTGAGTGAGACGTTGATTAATAAGCTTAACTTTTAGTAGATGGTCTTAACAGGCGAGTAACAAAGTAATCCTATAAGGGTTTAATTTTTTTGAAGGTACTAAACATTTAAAAATAAATTAATTAATTAGTAGGAAATATTGTCATGTACACGTGATAGTTGTAGATTCGATCCCGACTTAGGAAACTGATTATATTTTTATTAAATTTTCTGGTAAGATTAAAACGCAGTTAAGTTCCGGCAAAAGCAGTTTATCTAAATGATTTGGTAAATGGAAAGAAGGATTTTTTTATATATATTATACTTGAAAAAAGGAGCAATATTAATAAACACCTAAAATATAACCTGTCACTTTTCACTTATATTATATTTTACATAAGTAACATTTCCATTTTGTTACAGAAACTAGTTTCCAAACTCGATCAGAGTCAGACGACAGTGACAGCACGTCCAAAGCAACTGTCTCTGGTATGCCGAGACGTGAGTATATGTTTAATATTATATAAATTATATATAAATGTTATATATGAGGATATTATTTTATATAGTTTTTGTGTTTAAAATAAGTTATAGTAAGTTCAGAATTTGGTGGAATGTGGGGAACAGAGTGTCTTAATACTTTTCATCCTTTGCTTACACCTGCCTGCCTATGCCGGCTCTATCCCGCACCTAGCCTGCATCCGGGTAGGTGTGGGATAGAGCGTGAAGCTAAAAAACAGGTTATGAGGATATGGGATTTTTAATAAGAGTCGTAGATTTGAAAACCAGTTTGATCCAAGCAAACACAGAACAAGAATTAACTATTAATAATTAACTATTATAGTGTATTCAAGGTTTTTACCTACGTATGTATTATTGTCAATGAAATTCAACGTTGTAATTTTTATAACAATTTTTTATCAGTTTCTTCTTAAATTCGAAGAACACTACATCGCTGCAGAATTTTCAAAAGTATTTTAACATTATTGATGTGTTATTCCACAATAAGGATAGAAAAATATTTGAAGAAAACAAATAAAATTGTAATCAAGAACGCGCCATTCGGACAATTCGCTAAAGAATCACATCCACAGCACACATGTCTATTTGAAAATTATGAAATTCAAAGAAAAATCTTACATAACTAAACATTACATAATAACTCCTTTTATAAATTAATCTTACATTATAATTATTATAATAACATAGAAAATACGACTTTGCATTTAGCAAAGAAAACATTTTTACTTAAAAAGCTTCAAATTAGACAAAGTGTTTGCGTTATACAAACATTGTAACAATTTAATGTACGCTTTAAGGATCATTATCTTTTAGATTCTCATTTATTTAAGTATTTAATTTTCAACTTATAGTATAGTTGATATTTACATTACAGAGATGTCGTTTTTAGTATTATTCCAGCGATCTTTGAGTCTATCGCAGAACAGTGTCGCGTTTTACTATAAGCGCGATGATGATTCATTCCTCTGCTAATAAAGTGCTTGTTAGACAAATTGTGACGTTGTGTGCCTCCACACAATGTATAATGTCTCAATTTTTTTACTTTTTGTAAGTAGAGAACGGAGTGTCTTGACACATGGTCGTACGTTCATACATGCTGAAGCTGAAAGAAACGCATTTAAAATTGATTATTTTTGTAGGATAAATGTAGGTAGCATAATAAGTCTCTCCATTTCCATTTAAACGGGAACATATAATGCTAACAACTAAAAATCGGATATCTTATTTAGTCCAAAAATTTAAATTACGTATGAGGGAATAAAAAAAAAACTATAAATTCACTTGAACTTCAATACCAATTAAACCATCATCAGAAAACTAAACTCTTGTAGAAACTACCACGCTGATCAATTTCGTTATCAATGCTTTCTTTTTTATTGTAAATACAAATAATATCCTGTACTTCTAATAATGAATAATGAACATTGATTAATTTTGTAAATTAAATAGATTCCATAATAAATATTCTTTAACGTAATCTTAGTGGAGGAATTTTACTACAGACCAATATTGTTTCAGTTTTCTCACCTCGACTACTTTATGAGTGCGCAGGAAATAAAGTATTAGATAACAATCTGGAAAAAAATTGTGCTAACATTTGCTTTTAACGTAGAGTTTAGTTTCAGTATAACGTAATAATAATATTTTAAAAAAATACAAAGTAATTTAAAGTAAATATTCCTTGTTTATCGTAGAGTTTATATTTATGTATGTAGGTACGTACTATTGTTGTAAAATAGATATTTTTATTTTTTTCTCCTGCACACATATTTTTGTTAATGTAAATCAAAATACGTTTGACTTTACGTTATGTAAATTTATGTTTTACTTTTTTAGTATCACGCTGTATCCCGCATATACCCTGCGGCAGGCAGAGGGAACCTGGTGTTAAAACACCTGAAATAAACTATTAGATTTAATATTTAAAGATTTTTCTTACATTTGCGTTTAGCTAAGAGCTAATTTTCAACGTAACAGTAATATTTCTAAAACTATAAAGTAATTTGGCAGTATATGTTCCTTGTTTAATACCATTCATAAAATTTATAATTTTATATATTTAGGCAGCTACACGTTTGGCCGTACACAAAGCACTGTTGGTGCCTACGCTGTTATACGGCAGCGAAACGTGGGTATTACATTAGAAAAATGAAAGAAAGATGAATGTTTTGGAGATGAGATCTCTTTGTAGGATATGCGGATTCAGCTTAGCTGATCGAAACCGCAATGAAGAGATATAGAAGGCAGGCAGGTACTAACGAGGATGTCACGGTGAGAATGAAGAAGAACGTGCTCAGCTGGTTTGGACACGTCGAACGAATGAGTGTTGAAAGAATGGCAAAAAAGATTTACGATGGAAAAGTGAGCGATAAGAGAGATAGGGGAGACCTCGGTTGACTTTTGAAAACACAGTATCAAAGATACTGGAGGAAGGTCACGTAAAGAACTTGAGGACCCCCCGGAGGGCATGTATGAAGAGGTTGATGACAGTGGACGAGGTGAAGGAGGTTTGCATAGACTGTAGCATTTGGCGCTCCGTTCTCTCTGACTACCCTGCTAGGGATCAAGCGTGAAGTTAAGTTAATTTCATTGCCGCGCTTTGCCTCGGTACTAGAGTTAGGAGAGGAAATTATTAAATTTAATTCCCATGTGCCACAAGCGTGTGACTGTAACGCGATAGGTCCTGGGTTCGATTCCCACTCGAAAAAAATAAATATTTCATATTTTTATAAAGTTATAGTAAGCGGCGATTAAAATTAACTTATAGACATTAAATACATATTTTTCATCTTCATTGGCTTTCCGCCAGCACCTACATATTTGAGCAATAAGGTCAAAGCGATTAAATAAATTTCGTTTGAACAGAATGCTGCGCTGTTATCACAAACTAAGCTATATTTGCTATCACTTTAAATTTATATTATATTTTCATTTCCTTGCTCTGGTAACAAGATAAACTGCGGCGTTGAGTTACACCATTCAAAGCATATCGAAAATTCAGCAGAAGAAAGGAATGAAATTTTAAAAACACACAAGTTTCCCTCTGCCTTCCGATACAGTGAAACATATGCGGGATACAGCGTGATACTAAAAAAGTATAAAATAAATTTAGATAACGTAAAGTAAAGTAAAACGTATTTTGATTTAGTTTCACAAAAATATGTTTTTGTGTATATGTGTATGTATTTGTATGTACATATGTACTTTTACGTATGTTTTTTAATGTATTTTTTTATTCCTGCGCTTCTGATGGTTGCCTGTAAGAGATCACTTGTAAAATAAGTCCGCCATTGCACATAACATATCAATTTAGGTATCTAAACATAACTTTCTTCTTTTAAATGTAAATTTATATTTGCAATAAAGTATTATTATTATTATTATAAATAAGTATTTTAGTAAAGGAAATAAATTTGAAAACATTTAGAAAGGTATAAATTTTTTTCGCTTAGGGACTCGAACTCGCGTCTATTGTTTACTGTTCAATCTTAACATGTTCCTTAATTTTTTTTTTCAAAAGTATGTGATAAACTTAAAAATATAATTAAAAAAATATATTATCACAATAAGTATAGCATATTATCCAAGACTTTAAAAATAACAATATAGTATAGCCAAAGAAACGTGGATTATAATTTAAAAAATAAAATAACATCGCTTGATAAATTATATGTACAGTGAACACGTTTTTAATGGATTTTTCTTAGAAAGTAATTTAAACTTACAGAAAGGTTTCTTAACAATTTTCTTCTAAGATCTAGATATATTGATTATATAAAATTTCCACTTTTTATACAGTATAGAATTTAATAATAAGAAGTCGTAAGTAGTAACGTCTGGCTGTACATGCGGTTATGGATGTTTCAGATCGTTTCTGGTTAATAAAGAGCTAGTATAGCACATATAATAGCGCGGCGTTAAGTTCCGCTGTACTACATATTATCATTAAATCTCTTGGAAGTGCCAAACAGAGAACCTATAGACACATTTATTCTACTTCAATTTCCTTGATATATGCGCGAGCTACACTAGTTAGCTATGATCTAAGAAAACAATAAATGAAAGTTCTCGGTTTTTGTAGATAAATTGGAGATATGAGTGTTGCTAGAACCTAACGCTGAATTTTGAGAAAAAAATCATTTGATATTAGATTTTTTTAGGGTTTTGTACAAAAGGTGGACCTACGGTTATGAAATTTGGAACGAAGGGAGATCTTACAATATAAATAAAGGAAAAAATCCAGAAAGTGAAAAATTATAGTTATTTCATAGAAAAAATAAGTGCATACGTCCGCAATCGAAAAAATAAGTACCCGTTGACGTACAATATAGAAATTGTTATAAAACTGTTTATGCCATATATCTGAACTAAAGCCATAAACAAAACGTTTTTTATCTAAAATTTAGATAATATTCCTTGAATTTTGGCCAAAGCTGAACACCATAATTAAATATAAAGCCTAATTCATTTCCAACACTAAAGACAACCATTATACGAATAATAAATCAGATTTACTCAGTTCTCAGATATCCCAACCCGTATATAGATAGTAGTGAGTGCATAAAACAACTATCCCGCTGTTATCTCTGTTAGTCCATTCGTAGCTTTCAAAGCAAATTTATCGTAAATCTTCCTGTGCTGTACAGAGTACTGAGCTCGCCTTGATTTACACGCGCTGTACGGAATATAGCTTTGGAGTTGCAAGGAGATGGAAAATGTATTTGAAAATACTTTTTGAAATTGTAGGTAGTGTGTGTTACGTATGAGTGAGGTAATAAATAATGAAATGTTGATACAGTCGTTTTATTGTTAGATTTTGTTTGTCTTCTATAAGTTGGTAATTCAATTAAGTCACGCCCATTAACAATTAAAATGACATACTTGTTAAAACACATATACGTATATACATCAAAAATCTAATTAAATCACATTAAATCATATACAGCTTCACGCTGTATCCCGCACACAGTAGGATAGGCAAAGGGAACCTAGTCTTAAGACATATTTGAGGGTCATGGAAATGGAAAATGAATGGAAAAAGGTTACTACACTACATATTTGTAATTTTCTCGATATACGAATATACGGTGTAAGTTTCGGCCCTGCGCGGCATCGACATAATATTATTTTAGTATCGAAGAAAGACAGAATGGTTGGTTATTTCAGTATTAATAAAAAAAATAAATATTTAGTTATTTCATATAGTATCTGTCTATGTACGCGCGCACGGAAAACGTTTAAATAAGTTTCTTCCGGGAAAATCCCTATCCCGTGGAAATTCCGGAATAAAAAATATATCGGTCACTGAAAGTTCTATAAAAATGAATTCAGCTGTTGTGGACATTAGCTCGAGGAAATAGAAAATCAGACAGACAGAGACAAAAATTATAAAATGGTTTTCTTTTTGGATTTGTGTATCATGAAAATGACCACATGCACTTGCAAAAACAGTTTGTTTTCGAATCACAAACAGGCACTTCAATTTTATTTATAAGAAATGGTCAATGCAACGAGAAGCATATATACAATACAGGGAACGTCTTATAAATTGCAGCGTAAGTTTCTAATAAGTAGAAAACTAAGCTTATTCCTAGTTCAATAACTTAGTTTCTCTGGCTTCTATGCGAGTAAATGCGTCAACAAAATCGATGAAACTACATTTCTATGAATTAACTGATTAACGTACTGCATGAATGATTGAGTCAGTACTTTTGAAGTTTATTTCGTCTTTCATACTTTCGATACGACTTCAAATCTTAGGAAGTGTAAGTTATTAAAATATATTTTACCATGCCTATTCTAGTAAGGTAATCAATATCAAGGTAACTAAATGAACTTTGAAAGTACCCGAGATGATTTTTGGTCTGATTTCCATATTTAGCACTCAATACTGTGAAGTGGCCATACGACTGCTGAAGTAGAAACTACTTTTTTACAAGAAAATGATATTATATATATGCGTACCTAGTATGCTTGTAATACTCCTATAGTGCAGTGTCACACACTAGAATTCACAGTGAACAGCGTTGGAACACTACATTTTTTTATAAAAAAAACATGATATGAATCATGTATATACATATATGAATGTACATACATTTGTTTATAATTTTTTTTTTTTTTATTTAGAATCAAAAGGATCACAAAACAGATTTACAATAAGTCTTAGATCTAAGATATAGTTACAAAGTTAATAATTGTAGACCCAACATCAGTGATCACATGAACGATATACGATCAGAAACGCAGTGTAGATAACACATACAAGAAAATTAAAATAAAGTATAAAATTTGAAATTTTATGCTATTAAGGGTTGGTATATAACATAAAGCCATTATTTTTACTTAGACAAGTTAGAAAATAAGAGGACCAGTCACCTGACCGCCCTACGGTAGTTAATTCCTTGGGTTCAGATTTGAAAGTATCTGCAGTCAAGTGACTGTGATTTGAATATTTTTATGTTTGAGATTCTCTATTATTGCTCTCATAAAGATACCAGCATGCAAGCCTAAAATATCTATGTTATTAAAATCAAAATTATATAATTCGAGCATGCGGCGAATTGGTATTTAAGTATTAAGTTTATGTTGACGAGTATTTCGAATATGGGCTTTAACAGGTACTTGATAACATATTTTCCCAATTAAATCTATACAATCATATTTATTATGACATATGTCATAAAATAACATAGTGCTGAGCTGTATACGTCTAGAGGCTAAATTTAGTAAATCATATTTGTCTAACAATAAATCATAAGATAACTGACTATGAGTACATTTATAATGTATACATTTTAAGAACTTCTTCTGTACCATTTCAATACCATTGATATACTTTAAGTAAAGTGGATTCCAAAT
>JAATLQ010026101.1:0-21556 GCA_013421005.1 Heliconius erato x Heliconius himera | reverse complement strand
GTGGAATCGCGACCCGACTCTCGGCCTGAGTCACGGGGATCACGAGAATCCCTCCCTGATTCACGTCCCGAATCCCTCGTGTCTCGTGAGTCCCGGCCCGAGTCCCGCGGGTCTCGGGAATCCCTGCCGGAGTCTCGACCGGAGTCCCGGGCGTCTCGGGAATCCCGGCCCGAGTCCCGGGATTCGCGGATATCACGTTCGGCTTCTCGTCGCGATGTGGTTGTTGCTGAACGCCTCCCCGGCCAGCCTAGAGTAGATCCGTATCTAAGAGAAAGAATATTTTACTTTACAAGTTTGTGTCTCGAAAATGTCTAATGTGTAATTAACAAATAAGTGATTAGTCACTAACTCTGAAGAAAGATCAAAATAATCCACTAATGCGTGTTTAATGTATACGTTCATACGTATTGCTAAGTGGTCAGAGCGCCTGGTTGGTTTCAAGCAGGCGCGGGTTCGAGTCCCGCTACGTTCAAATTTTTATACGTTTTCTAAATAAGTATTTTTCTCTTCTTAAGTGTCGATTAACACTTTAAAAAATGTTAAAAATAATGCGTGTTTGTTAAAAGATAAAATTATAAAG
Source organism: Heliconius erato x Heliconius himera (assembly GCA_013421005.1). Lineage (NCBI taxonomy): Eukaryota > Metazoa > Arthropoda > Insecta > Lepidoptera > Nymphalidae > Heliconius > Heliconius erato x Heliconius himera. The sequence continues at coordinate 20,976 of JAATLQ010026101.1, read as the reverse complement.
AACATTTAATTACTTTTAAATTATTTACCTCCTTTCATTTGGATCTTCACTTTGCCTCATTTCAGTCCTACGTCTGGCGTCGCGCCATCCTAACGATCCATAATTTCTTTCTGAAAAATAAAATATTGCCCAATATTAATCTTTAGTTACGTACCACAACCAGTTTTACAAACTTACTCCTTAAAATACTTATTTAGAAAGGTCGGTTTCCAGGAGGCGCGGGTTCGAGTCCCGCTACGTTAAAATTTTTATACGTTTTCTAAATAAGTATTTTTCTTTCCCAAGTGTAATAACATTTTAAAAAGTTATTCCTTATTGATCATTGATGTATTGTATATACTAAATATTTTTTTTTATCTTGGAAACACATGTCTCATATTGATGAACATAAAAAGAAAACTTTGATAATACACTTTACGAAATTGTCATTAAATTGCTATTATCAAAATATGTATACAAAAAATAAACATAAAACAATACCGTCTCTCCGCCACCGTTGGTCCGTCCACCTCTCTCGTGGAGATGATCGTCCGGAACCACACCCATCGCTATAACTGAAATATACAAATTATTATAGTGGAGAACAGAGTATCTTAACACTAGGTTCCCTCTGCCTACCTTGCTGTGTGCGGGATACAGCATGAAGCGGATTTGAATTTTTTTTTTACAAATTATTATGTTTTTTTTTTCAAAAATCTTTTATTAACAAAACTGAAAATATAATAACAAATATTTTGGAAAAAAAAATAAAACAAGTCAACTATATTTGTAACATGAGGTAGGTTGAGATCTCGATGGAACTTCAAGAATACAGTATCGATGATGCTGGAAGATAGTAGCGTTATAAACATCAGAACCTCCGGAGGGCATTTATTGATGTGTAAAGAGGTTGATGACAGCGGACGAGGCGACAAGTAAAAAAATGTCATATGTATAGGATATTCTAGAAATGCACATTTATGTAGACTAGACTAGACTCAAATCCCTATTTGTTTGTTTATAGTTTTTCTTTTTTCGTTCTTTTTTCATGCTGATTATCGCACATACTCGTTCCCGAGGGAACCTGGGAATCTTGTGCAAGATACTCCGTTTCCATTAAGACACTGTCGTTCTCTACTTTCCGCCGAATTTTTCGAGTCAATGCATATTGAGTGGTGGAACTCAACGACGAGTTTTTTGCCTTGGTGCCAGAGCGAAGTAATGAAAATATTAATAAATAATATTTCATTCTCTCGAGTGGGGATCGAATCCACAACCGTCGCGTTAATTGTGCCCCTGCGCCACGACAGGCATAAGTGCTTGTGCTCAGCACTGTATATTTTTTAAATATAACATTATTTCAAATAAATAATAAATAAAATTTATTGTAACGGATCTTACGAGACTAAGTGGTATTTTACATTATCCTTAGTGATTAAAAAAAAATCTAAATCAGCTTCACGCTGTATCCTGCGCACAGCAGGGTAGGCAGTGGGAACCTAGTTAGCACACTCCGTTCCCCACTTTCTGCCGAATTCTGGAGTCATTGCGTCTTGAGTGGCAGAACTCAACGCCGCGCTTAGTCTCGACACCAGAGCGTAGAAATGGAAATATAAATTTAAGTAAATATTTCATCTCCTCGAGATGGGGGGATCGAACCCACAACCAGTCACACTTCGTGCCGCTGCGCCACGATTGGCCTCATACCTTTAATAAAAAAGTTATAGTTATCTCAATAAAAAAAATACTCACTCCTCTTCATCATAAGAATGTCTCGGTTTCCTATGTCGGTCTATATCTCTGTAATCCTTACTGCGCTCTCTACTCCGCGAGTCTCTATAATCTCTGTCTCTACTATAATTCCGGTCTCTCCACGTCTCCTCTCGTTCCCTACTTCGTCTATCTCGTCTATGGTCTCTATCCTTGCTGACGTCACGTCTGTCTCTGCCGCTGCCGGAATCTCGGCGGTCTCTTGCTGAATCTCTACCATCTCTATTTAGATCTCTATCTCGACTGCCTCGTTTGTCTCTTATTTTTTCTTTCTCTCTGCCGCTGCCTGAGTCCAGGCATTCGCGGGAACCGGATGAATTGTGTCTGTTTGAAAATTTATTGGTGTGTTAGCGTTTTGTATGTACATATATATTATTATATATTTCTACTAGACGGCCTCATTATTTTAAGTAAGATAATAAGGCTGTCATGGTGCAATGGTAGGGGTTTCGTTCCCCACATAGGGAGAACGATTATATTTATTTTATTTTCATTATAATTTTCACATTCTGAGAGACAAAGAGCATCGTCGAGTTCCGCCACTCAATACACAAACTGTCTACGAATGAAGGAAGAGTCTAAATGTGTAGATATAAAAACAAATTTTTATCTAAGCTGTGTAGAAAATCTTTAGAATTTATTTCTTATTTATTAGATTTATTTCAGGTTCAAATTCAGCTATATATAAAAAATATACTAATATCAGTAACGATTATAATTATATCAAAAAATAAATATGTGTGTTTTACAATTTTTTACTTTACTAGAATAAAATTTATAATATATTTACCGTGATTCTCTATCTCTGTGCGAAGGTGGACGTGGTAGCCGCGCTATCGGTGGCTCTTCGTCCCACGGCGATACGTCACGAGATGATGATGATGTTTGAACTGGAACCAACATTTATTACTTTGCTTGTAACGTAGAGGCCGTGGTGGCGCAGTGGCCAAGCGTATAATTGTGGGTTGGATTCCCACTCTGAGGAAATTATTATTAATATTTTTATGAGGTCGGTCGTGGAGCAGCGACACGAGGTATGACTGCAAAACCGACTGGTTGTGGGTTCGATCCCCACTCGAGGAGATGAAATATTTACTTAAATTTATATTTCCATTTCTTCGCTCTGGTGTCGAGGTTAAGCGCGGCGTTGAATTCTGCCACTCAACACGCAATGCCTCCAGAATTCGGCAGAAAGTGGGGAACGGAGTGTCTTAACACTAGGTTCCCTCTGCCTACCCTGCTGTGTGCGGGATACAGCGTGAAGCTAATTTAATTTAATTTATTTCTTCGCCCCAGTAACAAAGCAAAGCGCGGCGATCTGTCACTTAACACACATCTCTTTGAAAATCGAATAAACGCTACCAACGTTATTTATTAGTAATTATTTTCAAGTATAATATAAAATTCATTAATAAAATTTTTATTTTATCAAAATGCTACCACTACAATACGACGTATACGTATAAACAAAAATAATACTAACCAGAAGGTCCTCTATTATGTGCGCGTCGTCGTCGTTGGCGCGGCTCCGAGTCCCTTGAATCAGAGGACCAGCCCTCAGTCCAGCCGAGCCTCGTTAAACCACCAATCACTGGTGCCATTCGATCTGTGGGTTTAACCAATTATAATTAGAAAGTATGAAAATTTACTTATGTTATAACAATAAATAATGTACACAGAAAAATCATTGTGATCACATAACTGTTATGCATCAGTTTTTTTTAAATGAAACGATAAATGCACCGATGCCAGGTCGTGGCGCAGGGGCCTGTAAACGCGACTGTTTGTGTGTTTGATCCAGAAACGAGGAAATGAAATATTTATTTAAATTTATATTTTCATTTCTTTGCTCTGGTGTCGAGGCTAAGCGCGGCGTTGAGTTCCATTTCCGTTCATCGTCGTATTTATATAGAAAATATCTGTCCTATATCAAGTTCTAATTATCGATTAGTCAATCACTAAAATAGTTTAGTGAATTAATAATTGAATAAATAAATAAATTGTTTATGTCTTGAATAAATTTCCAATAGAATTCAGCCCATTATAGAAAGATAATATAATAAACATTAAGTTTTAAAATAAATTTCTTGTTTCGATTATACATACTTCGTTTCTTATAACCCAATAATTCTGATAATATTAATATTTCAGAATACAGACATTTCATATTGTGAAGCAGTCTAAATTTGTCATGCCAAAGCCAGAAATCGGATTCAAATTATACAGGGTAGAAGTGTCAGCGCTCCTTTTACGGGAACAGCATATAGGGTAAAATATTTTAAAACTTTATTTGGGAAAAAAATCAATAATTGTATTAGGCTTTTAAAGAGTAGTTGAAATCGTGGTTTCATTTAAAGTGATGCTGACACTTCCGTCCTGTATAGTGTAAATTAAAACATAATAAAATCAGCTTAACACTAAAACACACACACATAGTAAAATATATAATAAACATTTATGGATATCATTGACGGGACATGTCGAAAGAATAAATTATGAAAGAAATCAAAACAAATTTATAAAGCAAGATATATTTCCTTATATTACTTCGGCCAATCAAGATCTCTTTGGTTCAGTTTTGATGATATTACTACATAACAAGAAGTATCTGAATAAGGACAACCCTTCGGAGGGCATGCACGAAGAGGTCGATGACAGTGGACAAGGACTAACAGTCGATAAGCGTCAAATAAAAATATTATGTTACTATGTAAATAACAACTTAAATATACCTTTAGTATCTGGAGATGAACCACTCGCCACATCACTTATAGACCCAGCCGACAACCTCGTAGGTGGTTGCAAGTCTCTAATAGGCAGAATTTCTACTGCCGTCTCTTTCTTTTCCTCTACTTTCTTCTCCTCCTCCTTCTCTTTCATACCAGGACTTTTTCTAAACGCGTCCTCAACATTAAACGATAAAGAACTATTATCGATACAATCGAAAAAATCTGAATTGTCAAAACCATCGGATTTTTCATCGGATTTCTTCCTTTCTTTCGGAGCTTCGGGGGGTATAGATTCGAATTCATCTTGAGGTGGTTCTGTTATAGTGATTTCTCTTAGAGCTGCGTATCTATCGTTAGTGTCTTCTTGTTTAGGCTCAATTGTATCGTCTCGAGGTGAGACACTACGCCTCGCCCTTTCTATTTGCAAAGTCTTCATAACACTCTTAATATCTTCTATTTTAGCATCTATCGGTTTCGGACTCACCGAATTACGAAACATATTAAAAGAATCTATTGTCAATTCGTCTAAACTCTTCAAAGGACTTTTATCCAATTCTTTTCGCTCTTCAATTTTCTTTTCCTCGGTTTTGATTAAATTCTCAATGGTTGCTAATTCTTTGTCATCCTCTTGTTTTATTTCTATTTCGATGTCTATGGGATCTAGTATTGATTTAGCTTTTAGTTCTTGTTCCTGTATTTCCCTGAACGCCGCGTATTTGTCGTAGGTTGGGTTAGCTTTTTTGTCGAAATCATCGAAGTTTGCTACAAAGGTGTCCATTGAATCTGTCGGGGCGAAATTGTCTTCAAATTGTGGTTTAAATTCACTAGTAGCGGACGCTAAAGTAAGCGGTTTTTCAGGTAACGTGGTCGGAGGTATAACAGGAATAATGGGTGTCACTCTTTCCTTTTCTTTAACAGCTGGATCGATGTGTATATGCTAAAATAAAAAAATATATAAGGTTATAATAAAAAATAGATTATATAAAAAAAATTAAGCCGTCGTGGTGTAGCGCCACAGTCTTGACTGTAAACGCAACAGTTGTGGATTCGATTCGTTAGGCCGTGCGTGGGGAACGGAATGTCTTATTACTACGTTCCTTCTGCCTACACTGGACGATTCAGCTTGAAGCTATAAGGAAAAATATTAAATTCATGTCAATTACTCACAGCTTTTTCATTTTCAGATGCCACATACGACCGCAAATAGTCGGTGAGTTGAGGCAGCGTCATGGATGACAAGGTAGCGGTCGGGACGCGGAGCCTGGAAATAAATTTTAAATATTGAGGGTAAGATAATAAAATATTTTACTTACAATCTGTTTTCAAGAGTTACTCATATAGGCCAAGAGAGTCATGCTCATGAGGTCAGTCGTGGCGCATCGGCACGAGGTGTGACTGTAAAACCGACTGGTTGTGGGTTCGACCCCTACTCGAGGAGATGAAATATTTACTTAAATTTATATTTCCATTTCTTCGCTCTGGTGTCGAGGTTAAGCGCAGCGATGAGTTTTGCCACTCAACATGCAATACCTCCAGAATTCGGCAAAAAATGGGGAACAGAGTATCTTAACACTAGGTTCCCTCTGCCTACCCTGCTGTGTGCGGGATACAGCGTGAAGCTGATTGATTGATTGATACTCATATAGTGAGCCGTTTCAAACATTAGGCAGGCCAACAACACATATCCTTTAAATATTTTGGATAAACATATCCTTACATAGTATAAATTTTATATAAATAGGAAATTTTAATGATGTGCAGTAGATTTTTAAACCACATAGTTGTATAGTATAAAAATCAGTTGATTTTAACACGATTTGCACTAAGAAATAGAGTGCTTCAGTTTAACTTATATTTATGATATATAGGGGAGATTCTTGTAACTTAGGACACTTTTCTTCAATCCCACACAACTTCCGTTTTAATTGACTTGAAGTATTTTTAAATATCACCTCCTCATATTAATGTTAATAAACAGTTATACATATAAATATTATACTAAAAATGTATTTTTGAGTATAAAAAAAAATGATTTTGTGCCAAGGTATAATAACGTATAAAGGTACTAAACTATTTTGTTTTTTTAAGGAAGTGAGGCAACATAATTGTAAATACACCTCCTATAAACTGAGAACTAAGTATGCGTAATATACATATGTCCTCTTAATTTCAAATTTTCCACTCAGAACATGGATGAAAAGAGAACACTTGCAAAATTTTGCTAAAAAGCAAGTACCTGACGTGAACATTCAAAACCGCCGACATTTTCGGGTGCGATCGAGGTTCGTTTATGCGCCATATATTACAGCGCCATATTTGAAGTAATTTTATCACTGTCCCTACGGTACACGGATGTACGGTGTACGATGTACGGTACACGTGTCCTAAGGTACACGGATCTTCCATATATATTATATCAGAATAAAGAGAAGAATATCAAATGCTTAATCGTAATATACGTGGGCGAAGCCGCGTATACACAACAGCACAGCACGTTCAAGGTCACTAGGGTCCCTTAAGTGGCTAATTTCGCTAAAAGGTCGCATTTAGTGAGTGTACCTCGCCGCCAGGTCGTCCATGGTGAGCGTGAGCAGCTGGCTGAGCGTGATGTCGAGGCGGCGCGCGGCCGGCAGCGGCGGCGGCGCCGGCGACAGGTACTCGTCCTCGCTGCTGTTGGACGGCCGCGGCTTGGTGCTGCGGTCCGCCTGGAGGACGCACGGTCATTATGTGTTGATCAATGGGTTGTTCTGTTCTTAGGAATTGAGAGCATGAGGCCACCGTAGCGCAGGGACACAAGCGTATCACTGTAAACGCGATGGTTGGGTGTTCGATTCCTACTGGGGAAAATGAAATATATAATATTTTCATTTTTTTGCTCTGGTAAAATGGTCCACAATGCCTCAACAATTCGGCGGCTGTGTATAAAAAAGAATTAAATGTGAAGCGAAATAAAATTTTCACAAAATAAAAAATTAAAATCATATTCATTCATAAAATCAACGTTTATTCACATATCTTCATAAAATAAAAAAAAATGTCGAAGACATGACTCTATTTCAAAATTAAATAAATCTTACCATAGGTTCCTTTTTCCTAGCAGGTTTAGGCAGCGGTGGTGTATCATCATCATCATGGTCGTGTGGCGGTCGTGGGGGCGGCACTAGACTTAATTCTGCCACTTTCTTGGGGGGCAAGGGGGGAGGGGGTGATGCACTTTCTGAGTTTAGCTTGGAACTCGGTTGAGGACGTTGTCTTATTGTACTCGTGTCTGTTGTCTGGAATATGTGGGAAATATTTCATTATTTTTAGAAAGAGAAGGAAGATACAAAAATGTATAACATAATTTAGTGAAAATTGTTTTAGTTAGTGTGGGTTCATGCTTTTTTGCGGATATACATCCAGACATTAACTGTTATAAACATAAACAGAGGGAAAATAATAGCTAAAAAAAATTAAAATTCTAATTTCTCGTAATTTTGAATTTAGTTCAAAATAAAAAGTTGTGAGAAGTTCAAATAAAAATAAATTATATTAAACGAACTACTCATCATACCTGTCGAGGAAGCCTTGGTGACTTGGGAGCAGGTTCCGGCGGCAGAGTTACTTGCAATGGACCATTAAAAACATTCTTCGCTTCGAAACTAGAGACGCTCTCCGGCTTATCCTGAACGATTTCCTTACTTAGTTTACTCTTTAAATCCTCAGTTCGCAAAGAGCTTAGCTTGGGAAAATCTTGCATACTCGTGAAGGGATCATCTTTGAAGGTATCGGAGAAGGGGTCACTGTTGTCGAAGGGATCGGTTTCGGCGAAGGGGTCGGACGTGAAAAAATCGGGTGAGAAATTCGTTTGGGGCTTCGCTATTGCTACGGAGCCCCCTGAATGCCTCGATAGGGAGGTCATAGTGGTGGGAGGGCCGTAGGCCTCCTCGACCCCCATATCGGAGATAAGGCTGTGCTGGACGAGGTCTTTGAGCACTTTCTTTGGTGGGTTTTTGAGCTCCTGAAAGAAGAGTTTTTTGTCAACGTAAGGTCTACTCCGGCCGGTGCCGAGCGGGTCGAGTTCCGTGAACACGTCGTACGCCGGCGCCTGCGTTTGTATCTGAAACAGCCACCATTAAACCCCTTGTATGGAAACGCCGATGCTATGAATATGAAACTTGTTTAACGTGATGGCTTATCTGATTTTGTAACAAATAAAAGATGAAACTTTGATAATATAACCAAATAGGGAAATATAAATAGCTAAGAGAGATGAGCCACCATGCTAACATGAAAATGAATTACAAAGCTTTAATCTATAATGATTTATGACTACTGGTTTGCGTAGTATTTTATTTAAATGATACTATATAGCTATACCAAAGATTAATTTTTAAATATAAGCTCTCACACCTTTAACTTGACACATAAGTGTATTAAATAAAAATGGTTTATGTTTCATCTGTTTTGTACGTTGCTATATGAGGTGAGTGTTAGTGATGAAAAATCAGCAATAAATGAGAATGATGTGAGTTGTAAATTCAAAATTACCTCAGAATAAATCAGTTGACAAAATATCTGTACTAAAATAAATAAATAGATCGATAACCTAGGCTAGTAAGGAATTTTAAAATCGTAAACATAGTAAACCTGTTAAAATGTTACACAATAATCATCCACCCTTGAATATTTTTAAATGTTATCTGTATTACTTTAGAATATTTTTTCTTTTATATTAAAACTTAAAACACAGCAACAAACTTATTACAAAAAAACAATGACAATAAAATAATTCGTATAGAAATCATAAATTTCTTTACTCACAGGAGGATCAGGTAGGTCGTCCACTAACGTCGCTGGTTTCGGTTCAAAGTCACCAGTTACTGCTGACAAGTCGAAGGATAGCGCGGGTTTGTTTGGGCTGAAGGAACGCGCAGGGGTCCTGCCCCGAGCACCAGTTGGTGGTGGTGGTAGAAGACCCTTCTAGAAACAATCAATATGTATAAATCTCTTCTCAAGTAATAGCATAATATAAGTAATATATTTTTTGTTAGTAGAGCAACAAGTGTTTCCCGAAATTCTTAAGCAGCACGTAGGTGATGGAAAAATCCTTTTAAATAACCGTCTTTTTTTATGTTAAAGATGTTTTTTTATGTTCGAGATTGCATATTGACAGGTGGAAGTTAGAGCTGCGTTTGCGTTTGCGTTTCTTATTGTTACCAGGAAAATTACGAAATGAGGAATCGATGGGAACTGAACTCACAAATGTGTTATATTATAAACATTATGGGTTAAGCCCACAATTATTGTAATAAAACTGGTGGGTAAACCCACAATCTTTATGCTGACGTCTCTTTGCTAAGATGATATTATGTTGGAAGGGTGAGAACTAAAACGGGATGTTTTCGAAATTTCTGCTGAAATAAAAGAAAACTTTAGAGATTCTCCATTTGACGTCTTAAAGTTTAGGCAAATAATGTTACGGGCAACTAGTCTTTCAATTTAAAATAATTTTCTTCAGATATCAGCTAGACGTCTGATGCCCGCACATAACAGGGCGGGCAGAGGAAATTTAGTGTTAAGACACTCCACTTTCCGCCGATTTCTGAAGCATTGCGTGTTGAGTGGCGGACTCATCGCCGCGCTTTGCCTCGACACCAGAGCGAAAAATTGAAAATATAAATGTAAATAAATATTTCATTTCCACGAGTGGGGATCGAACCCACAACCAGTCGATTTTACAGTCACACTTTGGGGCCGTGCGCCACGACTAGCCTCAGATATGATTAGAGTATTTTGAAATAAGAACTCATTAGAAAAACATTTTAATATACAATATAGTAAAACCAAAATTTTATTATTTTATATACCTGAGCGGGAACTATAAAAGAATCTCCAAACGGATCTGTAGACGGTGTTAATCCTTCAACTTGGGTAAGTCCTCTTCTTAAAGAACATAATTCCTGTTCTAGGTCCACTAGTTCTGCAACTCCACCTTCAGCGTTGTTCTCTGGTTTAGCTACCGATGTGCTAGACTCACCTGTTATTGGCAATATCTGAGGAAAATGGAAAAAAAAAATACAAATTACTGTTTTACAATTAATACAAAAAAATGAAGGCCAAAATTATTTTCGTTTATTCTAGTTAACAAAAGTAACATAACAGCTGTATTTTTGTATTTTTACTGTAACGTTTTTGTTTTATTTTACTATTTACTATTGTCTTGTTTAACCTTCAGACTGATTTTAATTTTAGTAATTTTACCAATAGTTACTTTATATTTATAAACATAATATACAGATGTCTCAAAGTAAAATTATAATTTCATAAATTCAGTGTTATCTAGAATACAAAAATTAAATCTAAACCTTAAACAAATCCACACCTTTATAATACAAGATTATACGTATGATTTACGTCACTTATTTTTATGATATTTAGCCGTTGAATTTACATCTTACGTATTGTCATAAGAAGAAAAAGTAAAATTTTCACAGAACAATGTACTATGAAGATAATAGCAGTTGTCCGATAGTTAGCCAATTATGGCCGGAATGTCCGAGATCATGTTTACTTATTTACTTCACGTTGTCAAACAATAACTTCCTTTACTTAAGAGAAAGAGAATTTTACGATAAATCTGTTTATAGTATGACCAACATTCCTCCCTGCTTACTTCAACATAACATATATTTGAACTAAGTATGTTATATATATAATCTCGGGGAATTCTTGGAAATGTTACATTTTACTAATATAATTGAAATGACGTCATCTTGAACTACTACTAAGTACATTATTGTACACGATTCCATACGAGAAGTACGAGAGAACGATTATTGAAAAATTTCGTATCATCGGTTTGATATGACAAGGTATGGTTTTCCGTTCGTTTAGATCAGTGGTTCCCAACCGGTGGTCCGCGGACCACCAGTGGTCCGCAGAGGCCTAAAGGTGGTCCGCAGAGGCCTAAAGGTGGTCCGCGAACGATTTTAATTTTAATTTTAGGGGATTGTGAGGTGTTGGTCATTATGCAGTGAGTGAGAAGAGCATGCTACATGGGTAGTAGTAGAGTGTGCTTCGGTGTCAAATATAAATTATTTCGACATACATATTTATTAAAATATTTTAAAATAATTACACATTAATTCATAGATTTTATGAACTAAGTATGCCAGTTAACGTAAGGAAGTTATGACGTCGCAACGTATGGTATTTTGACAATTTGCAAAGTTATTTAAATTCGAAGTACCTATTGGATTTGACTCATCAATTCAATTATATTTTTAAATTTGTCAGTGAATAATAATATTCCTAAATAGTAGGTAAGTATTTTTTTTTTGTTTTGATAAATCTTTCGTTTGTCATTAAATGAAAATTTTCACTGCATCTATTTTACACAACACCAGAGGAGATAGTGCCGGCCTTTGAGGTGGAGATAGGCACGTTTATGGTACTCAAGTAATATCGACCTGGAAACACTGCTACAGGTAGACCACTCCATAAATGCGTGGCGTGTGGCAGAAAATTTCTAAGAATCCGCACAGTACGTCACAAACTTAAATACCAACCTAACCACCTGGATATCAGGCATGTGGAGTGCCTGAGACGTACTGTGCGATTGAGAAATTGAGCGGCAGATGACTGGACAAATAGTTTAATGAAACATTGCCCATGATATCTCAACCGCATGGTTGAGAACACACAGCGAGGAGACGTCTCTACGCAAATCCAAAGTGTCAAGCTTTTCATAAATCCTCCCTTACGTTGGCTCCCCAACGACTCATATGCTTTTCTCATATGAGGGAAAACTTTGGCCCATTACAGGGCCAGTCGGTGTTTTGACGTGAAGGACTGTCTCGCTCTGCTGATATCCTCCATTTCTTTAAAGCCAACTTGGCCTTGCTTTTCAGATGATCGCGAAACTAGCAGTCACTGGAAACACTAAGGCTCAATATGATGAAACTGGCCGCGGCTATACAACGAGTAATCTAGAGAACTGGTGACCCGATAAATGTAATTTTTTAAGTGGTTAACGCGCAAATTTCTGTCTTTTGGGATTTGAATACAATTCAACAGCAGGTTACTTTAACCCCATAAGGAAACGTTCCGGAGAGATTCTTCAAAAGAAGGCACAAGTTTATTTCGGCACTGGTCAATATTATCCCTGGAAAGACTTGCTGGACCGGAGTATACAGCAGCGTTCGTTGTGCTATCCAGATGATAGTACTTAGCAATATATGTTAGAATTAAACAGCATGTCATTGATATTCAGAAGAAACAGTATAGGAGACGCACGCAGCCTTGGAAGACGTCAGCGTTCACGAGCAATATTTCTGAGTAAAAATCCATCGACTACGACCTTGATGTCGCACCCAGTGAGAAATCTGGCGATACACTTACATACATTCTGAGGAGCTCGTAGAATGGAAGTTTTGCAGAAGCGCCTCATGCCACACTCGATCAAAGGCCTTGGCCATATCCAAACTGCAAGGCCCTCTCCCTTGCTTTCGATAGCTGGAGACCGCCGCGCAGCCGTGGGTTAGACAAATCCTAAAATCACAAATTCTACCATGACGGAAGCTATATTGACGGTCATTGATCAATCGGTGATCCACCAGATATTCCGGATACTGGATGTGAAGTCAGCAGATGGTCCATATGGATGTTTCACGGATAAGGTGGCATTGTGGTTGTCCACGTCCGGGAGTGACGTAGGTGGGTCAAAAACTTGTGACAATCCATTCGCCCTAACAAGGTCAAATACAGCTCTTCCTGCGTGGTCTGTAGTGCATGGTCCAAGACAACTGGTATTATGCGCATTAAAATCGCCAAGTATTACGACATCAGCGGCGGAGATCTGTGACAGCATACATTACTCGGGCACAGAGGCCTGAGTCAACTTAGGGCCAGATAATTGATCTATGCTTGTTGCCACTGCTGACGTGAATTTCCCACATATATTTTAATCGCTTCTAAGACACCATCAGTACCAGGGTAATCCTATTTTAAGCCGACGGGATGGGGGCACACGGCACGTAGTAGCGTCGTTTGAGACTTCTAAATTAATAGCACAATCTAAAAAAACCTCACACAGTCGGAAAAACACACGTGAAATCATGTTTGATCAAAGCCGTTAAAGAAGTTTTTAAATTACAGGCCAAAGAATCGAAATATCCCTCTGCCTAATAACACGGTCAAATGACCATGCTTTGCCTTGTTATCAGAGCGAAAAAATAAAAATATTAATAAATAATAATTTATTCTCCCATTGTGAATCGAACCCACAACCGTCGTGTTTAGTTCGTTCCTTCGTTCGTCGTCAACTATCACATGATTGTTACACTGCGCCACGAAGCTTTCGCGGGAAATCACAGAAGTTTCTCTTAATATATATATATATATATATATATATATATATATATATATATATATATATATATATATATATATATATATATATATATATATATTTAATGTAAGGTCCTATTGAGTTTTTATTATATTATACATTTATACCTCCTACATAGTGGTCCCTGCTACCAAGAATGATATAAAAGTGGTCCTTGATCAAGAAAAGGTTGGGAACCCCTGGTTTAGATCGACCTGCTATTACCCAAAAAAATTGTCCTACCTTAGATTTAGTATCTGTCGTAGCACTCGTTGTATGTTTCACAAGAATACTGATGTCACTTTTACGCTCGAGTTGCTGTTTAGCCATTTCCACTTCTTTCTTCTTCAATTCGAATACCACTTGGAATAAGTCTCTCATTGCTATAACTACCTGTAAAGTGTATAGAAAAGGACTCGTATTAATAGAAAAGAAAGAACTTAAGATAGAAACAAAATATATATTTGCTGCAACTCCTGAATGGTCCTCAATTATTCGATGTAGAATAACGATAAATGGTGTTGGTTTTACATGGAACATTCTGATTTAATTTAGTTTTACAAATCTTTGGAATTTGAGCTTGTCTGGGCTACATGTAGTTTAATAAAAATGATTAATTAGAATATTATAATTACGATTAAATAACTTATTGTAATTAAAATGTTTTATATAATATGACATAAAATTGTAACGTTGTTAAATTATTAAGAGCATATTTAAAAACAATTCCTTAAAAATTTAATCAAAATAAATTAAAATCTGGTAAGTCTATAAACATAAACATAATACGCAAACATTAGAATAAGAAGTTCCTGAGATTAGCGCGTTAAACCAAACCAACTTATCGGCTTTACGATGTTTATTAGCACAATTGGCAAATATAGCGTTTTTGTCTGCTTTGTTCTTGGATAGTGGATGCGATAATGATATAACCCTGTCAGCTTATTGCAGTGACTTGGCAGGCTAAGCAGTTAGCAGGACATTCACCCCGGAGGTACACTCACGTACTTGAACATGTACGGGTGGATTTAATATATCTATAAACAATACGGACGTACGATAGCATTAAATCATTTAATTTGATTAAATGTATTGAATATCAGTTGAATTCAATGCAATTCTCGATACATCGATTTAATCTGTCGATTGTTTGAGTTTGAGATCTTTCGATTGTTAGGGACATAATGGGATTAGTAAGAAAAAGGTTTAAAATTCCAAATTGCATAACATTCTGTAAAAAAATTATATATTTTTTTCTAGTAATTGAAAACATTTCAGCACTCATTTTTCTTCTGTTTACTACAACCTATCACCACTCATTGTTAAAAGTAGACAAGGAATATAGGACGCCACTCCGTACTTGCATTTCATTTAAAAATAATGTAAACAAACATAAAATAATAATAATTCAATAGCACTTACTTGACTAGCTGCTTTATCAGTCTTGATGCCAAAGAAGCGGTGGCCGGTGTCGGGGGAGCCGAATATGTAGCCAAAGGCGCGCGAGTCGGTCATGTCTTGCGCGATGAACGATATCTTATGAACTGGATGGTGATATAAAGAGTCCTGGAAGCAAATGTGATGACAAAAAGTCTTTTTATGTAATTTAGGGATGGTTTTTTAAACGGAAAATTGAGAAAATGTAGAATTCAACTTAACATTTAATCCTGCAAAAGACTGCATCAAGACATTCTTTTCTTCCGTTCTTTGCTTTCGTCCGTATACGATATGATAGGAATAGAATACTAAACGCTGAACTTTCTTACAGTTGGGGACCATATTTTTAACCATATCAGTAGATCTAATAATTCTTCTTCACATACAGCAAGTGTTCTAATAAATTATAAGACTGCAAACACTTTTGAAGCCAATCACAGTCACAAGTGTGAGCATAAACACTATATTTTGCACAGGAAATTAAATATTTAATATTTTAGAGTTCAGTTCAGTTGACTCGAGGAGATTAAATATTTACTTAAATTTATATTTCCATTTCTTGGCTCTGGTGTCGAGGCGACTTCTGCCACTCAACACGCAATGCCTCCAGAATCCGGCAGAAAGTGGGGGACGGGGTGTCTTTATACTAGGTTCCCTCTGCCAACCCTGCTGTGTGTGGGATACAGCGTGAAGCTGAGTTCAGTTACTCAACTCCGAATTCGGCAGAAAGTGGGGTTCCAGGTTCCCTCTTCATAACTTGCTATGTATGGGATACAGCGTGAAGCTAAAAAAAATACCCTACTACTACGCGCCCATAACTAAAAGGATTCAATTTTAATCAACAAAGGGCAGTACGTCCCAGTTAATAGCCAACACCGTTTATTGACGTTGTTAAGTATAAATCAACGTTTTCACACTTAATTGGATTTTCGGTACACTTTCATAGAATCACTAATATGTGGTTGTCTGCGTCACTTTAATTTAAAACGGCCATTAATAAATTAATACATTAATAAAACCAATGAGTATACACGCATTTCTAACGTTTTATGGTAAGTATTAGCTAAATAAGAGTCTGAAATAAATGAAAAGAGAAGTCATCTATATTAAAAACTAAAACTAAACTAGCTTCACGCTGTATTCCTAGCGGGGTAGTCAGAGAGAACAGAGCACGAAACGCTACAGTCTCCGCATACCTCTTTCGCCACTCATTCTTTCATCACTCATTCGTTCGACATGTGCAAACTAGATTCTTCTTCATTCACACCGTGACATCCTCGCTAATACATGCCATTCTGTGTATCTCTTCATTGCGGATTCGATCAGCTGACTCCGCATATCCTACCAAGAGATCGCATCTAAACAGCATTCATCTTTCTTTCATTCTTCTTCTGTAGTACCCACGTCTCGCTGCTGTTTAACACTCCATTATATACGGCCAAATGTGCAGCTGTGCTGAGCAGCTAAGTCACTATTAACCCTGTTACCTGCAGTAATATGCCTTTCCGCATCAATCTCGTATCTTCCATCTCTACTGATCTTATTTCACAAATATACCACTTCATTCACATTAATAATTCATTATGACAATTAATTATTAATATTTTCAATTCTTCCCTTTGGAAACAAGATGGAGAAAACCACGGTGTTGAGTTGGATACACGGGACACAACTTGAAGGTGAAATAAAATGTCTATATTCTAGCAGTTAGCTATGTTCTAAAGGGTTACACTCTATCTAAAACTTATATTTAATTTTTACAATGTATTTGGAAAGCAGCCTTCAGTTGCTGTAGCATTTGGTTTGATAGGGACGATCTATTTAAGCCTACATGGGTCACAAATCTCAGTTTCTGCTCAATGTTCCTCTGCTTGATATGCAATAGATCCGACACTCGACTATTGCTATAAAGTGCTGAGCCTTTCCATTTCTTCAGTCAGTGCTCTCTCTAGATTCTAGAACGTGGGTGCCAGAACCTAATGCTGCAGTTTGTAATACTATATAGATAATTGCTATAAATTTTCCATCGAGTCGTGGTATTATAAAAAAAACTGGCCAAATGCGAGTCGGACTCGCATACCGAGGGTTTCGTACAAATTTCAGGATTGTATGTCAATGGGAATTTATAAAAGGTGAGAAACTTTTTGCAGACATATGCACTCATTTTGTTTTATTTTCCTTTATTTGTATAAATTATCACTTTATGCCAAATTTCAAATTCTGTAGGTCTACGGAAAGTTAAACCTAAAATAATATAAGTTTTGATTACGCGGTGAATTTCAGACAAAATTCAGAAACAATGATGCATTAATATTCGTATCTTTTGATTGCGTTGAGTTAGAAGCTTGCTTGCTCCAAAGGACCGAAAACCTGAATATTTGAAAATAAATTCAGCTCGATACGTCAACACGATCTTGAGATAAATACTCTTCACAGAACAACAAAGTGATCCTATAAGGGTTCCGTTTTTCCTTTTGAGGTAAGGAGCCCTAATAGCACATTGTTCCATTTTAACATATCAATACATATTAAACATGTACCTATACTCTACATTTAAAATATTTATAAATGCATGACACAGGTTCATTTTCGCTTAACAAAATTATAATTACCGGGTTGATATGAACCGCGGATCATTGAATACGGCATGTTGTTGTTACTAACACATTGTTGTATGTAAAATGGATTTGCCATTTTGGAATATATAACCAAGGTCAGTTTATATATGACTTGATGTCGATCTTGTAAAAAAAAATTTAAAAAAATTGAGTCTACAATTTATTGTGATACCTATAGAGAGTCAATTAATGCCAGATTAAAAAATTATACCAGATATACCTACTACGATAACTTGGTTATGGTTAGTTTGGCAAAGTCACAAATAGATGAGTAGACTATTTTCATCATGACTATTATCGAAAATTAGACAATATTTTTTTTTAATAAAAAAAAAGAAAAGGCCAGTCACAAAGTGTGTTCAAATTCGTTGTGGGTTCGATCCCCACTCGAGGAAATGAAATATTTATTTACATTTCTTCGCTTTGGCGTCAAGACAAGTGCGGCGTTGAGCTCCGCCACTTAAGACGCACTGCCTCCAGAATTCGGCGGACAGTGGGAAACGTCCTCTTCCAACTCTGTTCTATACAGCGTGAAGCTGATTTTTTTATAATTTGTTCAAAAGCAAAACTTTATTTAATCTAATCTCGAAAATCAAACAACTTACACCAGTTTTATCATCTCGCAATCTCAGCCCATCGATGGCTACATGAACTTGGATCCTCTGCTTGTGCTCCCCCGCGGCTCTGATCGCCATCTTGAGATCCGCCAGTGCCTCTTGGCACATCCTGTCCCCGCGCGCCTCCGGCACCTCGAGGACGCCGATCAGCTTCGCCCGGAAAGAAACACCCTCGCCGAGAAAGCGACCCGGCTCGTTCTTGTCTGCGAGAGGTTCGTAAATGACTATAGAATAACAAGGTTAGCATGTTCTCAGGCTATACGGTTGGCGGTATTAATAATAATAAATATTAATAATATATATATATATATATATATTATATGAACATAATACATATTCTTAACCAACTATGCAGAAAGTCACGCTACTTATTAATAGAAGGGAAAATAATTTTATAAATATTTTAATAGCGTGCTTGGAGTATAATATATGTACCTACGTTATTTCTATGTACATTATTTATAATTACAGTATAGGAGATTTCATTGTATTTAGGAATTGATTAAAGCCCTAGCTTGAATTCCATATACCTATGTTATATTTTTTCCTAAATTTTTGTACAGGACATTGTTCTATCATCTTAGTTCGTATTTGTGAGCGATTTGCCGCAGAATAATCATTAAATTTTACGACTTATATGATGTTAGGGCCAACAGTGTTGCTCCAATCACATTGTCTTTTCCGTTTACATAATTTTATATAATATAATTCTTATATTATTAAACCAACAAAATTAATTCTATTACAACAAATTCTGTATTGGGTTATATACAATTTCTCTTAGATTCACATTCAAAGTGAATCGACATCAACAGATCAACAGATTAAAAATATTCAAAACACATCAACAGATTAAAAATATTCAAAACAAAAGTGACGTCAGAATAGAAAGTGATTTTTTTTTAATAGTTATTTATAGTTGTTGTTAAGATTTTTTTTTATAGTTATTGTTAAGTAGCGTGAAGATGAAAGGTCGAGTACAAAATAAAAGTGGGCTGTCTGTCTGTCCTATTTCGGTCCCTGTTTATGGTTCACCACGGACTACGTATGTAATTGAATTTCCTGCTTTTAAATTTAGACGGTAGCGGCGGGCTCTGAGCACTCAGATCCTGATACCAATACTCCCACAAACTTTTCTATCTAACAATGTGGAATTAAGGATGTGTTTTTTACATAAAGAATAAGAAAGAAGAAGAAGTTATTTAGTAATTTGTCACTACGTCCCTTTCAGCTCACTTAGAGATACTAAGAATTTTAGGCTTATAGCTGCAAATTGCCCACGTCTATAGATAACGATACATTTTCCGAGTGGGTTCGAATCCACTACTACCGATTTAAGTCAGAAAATTGGCAAACGCTGCTATTTTACTATCACTATATAATAAAAGTAATTGTGAAATATATTTATATTCACTAACGGGCCTTCCCCCTTCTTCCGCGTGATCTCTATAGGTACTATACATATAATAAATACATATATTGTAATATAAAATTGGTTCCATTAAATTGGATTTTTTTGTTGAAGGGTTAAATTACTTTCCATCAGTATCATATGTTTATTGATTTAGCTCGCTAATACCATAGCAGTTGGCAGTATTTTATGGGGTTTCTTAAACAGTATCGTTTAACATTCATTATTAAATTATACACTTGGTTTCAATTATTTTTACATTGTAACTAAAGTATACTAGAAAAAAAAACTGTCAATTTTTTTTTAAAGTTATACTAAGTACATTATTTATAATCATAGGTTGACTGGAAACGTTAACATTTCAATTTCTGGTAGTACCTATAACTACTAAGTTTAACGACATTTACTGTTTTGATGATTTTCACTAAGTCCTTGCCCTCGAATCTTCGTTGATAAGATAAGAAATGATAAGAACACAACGCTATCGCTGTCATTGTATGAATTTATTTTAGGATAGTTACAATACACATATAAAGTACATATTAGTTTTCTCACAAGATATAAAATGTAATATATAGCGAAAATATACAGCGAGAGATACTGTTGTTAAAGTAAACATTGGCTTGAATTCAAGATTTGTATTAAAATTATTACTAGCTGTTAGTAAAAGTATATTAATATTTACAAAATCTGTAATTATATTAAAGCAATTATGTACACAAGTCAATATACATTGTTGTGGTATGGTGTATATAATAATTTTGTTTAGTATCTATAAATACACTATGAAAAATAGTAATAAAAAATGTTGCAATAATATAAAACAAAATAAGGTCATGGTGAGAGACTATAAAGGATATAACGGGATATAAGGGGATCGCTCGTGGCTAATCTATCTAACTATTGTGAAGTGAAGCGTGAAATGCAATATGAACGCAGTACTCACCGAACTGCCGCAAGAGGTGCTGGAAATGACACACCTGCATTATTCCGAATAAACGGGACAAAAGTTAGTTAGTTCCCACGCCGCACCACCGCTCCACCG
>JAATLQ010026095.1:104718-138664 GCA_013421005.1 Heliconius erato x Heliconius himera | reverse complement strand
GTGCTTTACAAAATTTTATTTTAATATCAAATTACAGTAGATTTTAAACGTAAGCTAACACTTTAAGCAAACACCATACAATTTAATTACATATAACAGTATACATAGATCTCTAAAAAGTTGCAACTCACACGTTTACTATAAACATTATAAGAGCACTTTAAAATGCACAGTTTTGCTTCACGACAAAAACCATAGCACCTGCACACCATCTGTGCAATCGAAAACAAAGAAAAAGAAACACTCCAGCACAATTACGCGGAAATTATTCACGAATATTACATCATACGAAAAATTGTAGCCCTAAAAAACATTACCACATATACCAACTGTGGTGTATTGAAGCAGTGAAGGGGGAACTCAAGTAGGGGGGAGAAGGACTCAGACAGGGGGCATAATCCCGTAATTATCGGCTTAACTGTATATGACATTAGCAGGTGGAAACAACGAGCGTTGGGATCAGGTGTACCCACGCAGGTATTTCAGTGTTACATTGACAAATGCTAATAATTGATTTATATAGGATTTTGTTTAATAGGTTTAGGTATAAAAATAGAGGGTGAGCTAAGAGACGAATTTGCTAGGGCGGTTTGTTACACGGCATTTTAATGCTTAGTTGGCTGAGTATTTCAATATAATTAAGTTCTTTTTTTTATTGAAACGACTTTTTGTTATTAGTGTTAGCTTTTGATGTTGAGGCTTTCAATTATTTTTTTTATTAAAGTAAATATAATAATAACTTTTTTGATAGATTTTTGATTAACGCTTTATTGTTTTTAGCATATTTGTATTAGTACCAAAAAAAATATGTAAATCATGGTGTTTTTAAGAAATTACTATGTAATAATATTATCCTAGTAGAGCACTGGTAAAATGCAGGTTATGTGCAAACAGAAACAGAGAGAGGGTGGAGGGGAGGAGAGTGAGAGGGGGAGAGAGCTTGGTGATTTATTACTAAATTGTCTACTTTGTGAAATGATATAGTTCAGATAACATACAATTACCGATAAGTACAATAAACTTATTTATCCATGCAAATGATGTAAACAAAAGTACTATCTATATACCAAGTTGATCCCAGCTTTGCATACACTCAGCTAGCACTCGATAGCAGCAAATATCTTTACCGGAAGCTACATTTACCTAAAATTTGCAACTACCCTCAAAAGCGTTGTTTGTATTTCATAATCGAGACCTGTGATTTATCCGGACTTGGTGCGGGGCTTTTCAAACTTTGCCTTAACCCGCTTTGAAAGCTATCCCGAATAAAGCGTTATTCATTGTTTTGATATTGTTAATGGACCTCGGTCGGAATGAATGGACTTGAAACTACTCAAATGCTATATTATTTCTTGTAACATTGGGATACAAACTATCATTTTGTATTACGTTCTGTTCTAGTTTGAAGGTTGTGTTTTTATAAAGTCGAACAATTCTTCAAATCTTGATATGTATTTTATTTATTGTTTTGAATTGATTAAGTTGTGTCGTGAATAATCAAAGATTATATTAGATTTCCTGCCGATTTTATACAAACTATTATGGCTCTAATCTAATCTTTTTACCTAGAAAAGAAAAAATATTTTTAATCGTGCTATAATACTGAAGTATATAAATAATACTTTCCAGTAATGTTCTGATATTGGTTCAGTGACAATAACATACTGCAAATACTGCCAAAGATATGTTAATTAATTACAAAAGCCACAAATAAGTTTCAATAAAAGATCACAAAACAAACATGAAGCTCAGAAAAGCGTTAGTAGATAACAAAAGCAACCTAACACTTGTATAATGACCTAGAAATTATAGCAAATATCGTTCAGATATTAATCGCTTATCCATAACAATCCAACCGAATCATTATCGAATGCACAGCTTAAAACGTTTCCCGTGTAGCCTATTGGATAACGTATGGTCTATCGAATTTTAATACCAGATTTGCCTAGTCTGTGGCAATATCTATCTAAAGCTAATACAAGGGACTTTAGCCTTTTAACCTGACTCCATATGGATGATATTACCTTGCTCAAAATATATAATGCCTGTCTTTGCACTATAAAAGGATGTGAATTTTATATTGCAAGTATCTACTGTTTTAGCAATTATGGTCTGATTACTATCTCGATTATGTGATTCTATAAAAGAACGTGAGATAAGCTTTTTATTAATCTACTTTTTATTATGCAACTTCTACTTTTCGTATTTATTTCATACTATTCGCGGTCTTTGTACTGTATATATAATTACATATATTATGCTTATGTTTATTGTACATACTTTTGGTCCAATAAAGAATGGAGTGTCTTGACACACTAAGCCTCAGCCTACGCTGCTATGCGAGAAAAAGTGAAAAGCTGTATTTAAGCTTCCGTACCCACAGGGTTAAGCAGAATCCTATTACTAAGACTCCGCTGTCAGTACGTCTGGCCATTTGAGACTTACATACAGTTCATGCGCAAGTGCGTGATGGCAGACGGACAGACAGTTAAAATTTTACACCGATCATGTATTCCAGTAGCGGCTACATACTAATAAAATACTATTTAAGAAAATTTAATTTGGTATATGTGGTAATGTTTTTTAGGGCTACAATTTTTCGTATGATGTAATATTCGTGAATAATTTCCGCGTAATTGTGCTGGAGTGTTTCTTTTTCTTTGTTTTCTTTTTCTTCGTCGTATATTTAAGGGGGACTCCCATACAACAGACATAATTTTTTGGCCGATTTTATAGATAATGGTACAGAACCCTTTTTGCGCGAGTCCAACTTACACATGATCGCTGTATTTCCCTAACTGCACTAAAACGAAAACTATACCGTTGTACTTTAAATATTCTTTAAGCTTAAAACACGAGAACTACAAAATATGCTCAAAAGTATTAATCAAATATTTTATTAAAAATATTATATGTACTTACGGTATTTCAATTCATAAAGTTGAACAAAGGCCACCGAACGTATGGAATAATCGAAAAGCACATCCATAGTTTCAGGAAAAGTGAATGGTAATTAAAATTACAGTAATGCATGGACCGTGTTTGACTCTCAGGCTTCATATACATAAAAAGGATCCAAAGGAGTAAATAAAATTTAAATAATGGCTGAAAATATGTATTGTCACTGCACACTTTTACTTTATTTTTTATATCTAAGGCATAGTCGAAGGTATAAGTAATAAATAACGCGAATGATTGTCAGACATAATTATAGGTAAAAGGAGTAGTAACGAGAAAGGTGCGGTGTGGAGTTACGCTACTTAACACGCAATGTCTCCAGAATTCGGGAAAAAGTGGAGAACGGAAGTATCTCAACATTAGGTATCCAGGTGCCATCTGCCTACCCTGCCATGTGCGGCGTGAAGCTAAACAAAATTTTTTGTATGTTTCCTACGAACAATATAATTAATGAGTGGTTTGTCATCACGGTATCGTTCATTTTTTTTTCATAATCTTTTCACTCCAAAAGATGTTTTTCATACCTGGAACAAAAAAAAACATAATTATTTATTGTCGTAATACATTTAAAAATATTAATATTCTATTAATAATTTTAAAACAGCGGTAACAGTTAATTTAAAACAAACAAAAAATGCCTCATGTCTAAAAAAAAAAAATACACATAAAAGTTAATAAAAAATAAAAATAAAATGGACACTAAAATTATTAATTTTAAGTTACATAGGTATTAAAACAAATACTAAAATTTCCTTTTAAGACATTTGTAAAAAAATATTTAATCCAGTTTAAGTCAGGATATTCTATATATCAATTAAAGTGAATAGACCAAGCGGGCAGAACTATTTAACCGATAGAAAAGCAATGGACTACCCTAATGATGTCTCAATTATCGATTCTAAAAGGATTTTATTGAGTAAAATTATATATATTTAAGTATTTTGAACTAAATAGTTTATTAAGTTATTAGGAATTGGTATCATCTTGGTGCAGTTAGACGTAGACAGCGTCCTATTGCTAACGCATTGGTTGTAGGTTCGATCCTCTTTAATGATTATGTTTCATTTATTTTCATTTGCCCGGCTTCGATACACAAAGTGCAGCGTTAAGTTCCTACAATTAACACGCAATGTCTTGAAAATTAGGCAGGACCTACACGGTTACGCGGGGAAAAGCGTGAAGCTGCTTATATTACTAACCTACTAATAATTACAATGACTATCAAATATTACATTCAATTTATTTAATCCTTACGCAATATTTCAAACATAGCAGGATAGGCAGGGGTACCTACGAACCTAGTGTTAAGACACTCCGTTCCAATTAAAACACTTCCGTTCCCCACTTTCCACCGAATTGTGGAGCGATTGCGTGTTGAGTGGCGGAATTAAACGCCGCGCTTTGCCCCTGTTTCTATACAAAAACATAACTAAAAATTACAACACACTAATTTACTACTCAATTTCAATTTTAATAACTCAAAACAATTAATAATTGTAATAAAATATGAAATATTTATAACACTTTTAGTACAAACACTAATTGGAAAGCTCTTCGCGAACTTCATTTGTCATGTTACAAATGACAATGAGACGTCCGCCCTAATACATATTAATGATTTTCTTAAAACGAAACTAATTAAATTTCATACATACAGTATTTAGAAATGTGTCGGGAAAAATAATGGACGGCTTAGTGGTGTCATTTTTATATTATTTGTTAGGTAATTCTCTACAGGAGCAACGGGACTCATACGTTACGGCTCGATCCTTTTTGGGGTATGAATTTATCCCGGTACTCAAAACATGCAGTGTCTTAGATTTGAACTCTTACAGTATTATGTTCTCTATATGTAGAAAAAAAATTGTAGCAGCTAATAAAAAAACGTTACTAAATACTGATAATCAATTATATAACAATAACGTTCGTGGGAAAGTGGGGAACGGAAGTGTCTTAATGGGAACGGAGTGTCATAATTCTAGGTTGCCTTTGCAGGATAGAACTTAAAGCTAAATAAATGGAGTCTACCTACAGTATACGTATATCTACGAATCAACAAAGCCGCCTTAGCGATGGAACATTCCAATTTGTCTAAAAGCCGCATATCTGCACAAACGCTAGATCTGAAATATTTTTTTATTAATCATCGATCATTTTGAACGGACCTAAGTCGATGCCTTTTAAAGATATTACAGTTTTCGTTGTGATCGCAAAATGGCTTCTTTTTTATGTTTCTACAAAAAAGGAGTTTTTTGCGTACTGCAAGTACTACGGTTAATTGGTTTTATAGCGTTCTGGGAGTTTTGCGTATTTTAGGAGAAGTAACAAAAAATGTTTCCTCCACTCTGTATCTTATGCCATGTAGTAGGGTAGGCAGAAGGAACCTTGTATTAAAACACTGCACCGTCTAATTTTATACAAGTGGCGGAACTCAACGCCGCGCTTTATCTATTTACCAGTGCGAAAAAATGGAAATAATTTTAAATGAACATTTTATATTAAAATTTTAAAATATTTCTCTTGTTTTCAAGAAACGAAGTCTATGAAGACAGTACTCTAGCAAACGTAATTTACATATACGTGCTCCTCTACAATTCTGTTAGATAGATGTAAGTCAGTTTACAGTAAAGTCATAGTTCATTTACCGACGGAGCTAAAAAAAAATAAGTGTATATTTTTGAGTTTTAAAATAAATATTGTATAATTTGTGCTCTACTAAATAATATTTTGAGCCATTTCTCGCATAACGTAGATTATTTTGACAAAACGCGACGTTAGGTTCCGCCATACAATATCAAATGTGTCCAAAATATAACGGAAAACGGAGTGTATTATCACCAGGTTTCCTTTTATATGTGGACGATGCGTAATGCTAAAATAATATATGAAAAATCTTATATAAACACACTTTGAACTTCAAATAGACATATAAATATAATAAACACATAATTCACCCCTTTGACCTAAATACGTAACGAAAATACTTCATTTAACAGGCCAGCTGACGCAGGTTCGACGCCCGGGTGAAATAGAGCATCCCTCCATCCTACCCGGGCGTAAACAATTAAGTTGCGTCACGCCTATATAGGTGTTGCTTATTAGGTCAACACAGACATTAGATGAGTATTTTTTATGTTTTATTTTACATTATAGTAAAACTAGGTTCACGTTTTTGTGGCGCAGTATAGCAGTGTTGCACTGTAAAGCACAATGGGTTTGGGTTCAATTCTCACTCGGGGAATCATTCATTATAATTTTTTTCTTGACACATTATATAAAAATAAATATTAATTAGAATAAATGAATAATATATTTTTAAAAGAGAAAACGCTGTGGGTTCTATTCCCACTCGAGAAAATGCAATATTTAATATTTTCACTTCTTCGTTCTAGAGTCGAGGCAAAGCGCGGCGTTAAGTTCTGCCACTCAACACGCAATGCCTCCAGAAACCGGCGGAAAGTCGGGAGCGGAGTGTCTTAACACTAGGCTCCCACTGCTTACCCTGCCACAAGTTTAATACAGCGTCAAGTGGAAAAAAATCTTTGGGCTAGTAAAGGTCCTCTTAATCTCTACACACGTGTCTTATGTCTGTGCTAACTATAGGCTTATAAGCTTATGCGTTTTGGTGCATAATTTAGGGATAGAGATAAACGGATTTGAAATTGATATTAAGGTAATATATCAAATCAGATCAATTATTACAAATATTATATCAGATTTGGGTTTAAATATTTAATGAATAACAGAATTTATTTGTATAGCATTGAAAGGTTAAGGAAGTATTTTTTTATTATTTTAAAATTTTATTGTTTTTATAAACAACATTATCGTAGTTTTGAGATTTCATATAAAAAATTAAATTCAACAGTGTTCAATTACGCACCTGTTGGATATCTGGATAATGGATTTTATACTGTTATTATAAAGCTCTTATCGAATTTCTCAATAATTATAAAAATATGTTATATATTGAAATTTATAATGAAACATAAGAACGTATAAAACGTAATATAAACAACTAACTTTTATGTTACAATAAATTTAAATTCTCTCTTAAGAAACAAGAAAAAAAAAGCGATTCCCATCATGTCTAAAATTTGGACATAAGTAATTATGAAAGCGTGTTACATTTTTTACGGGCAATGTGTCAAAAGTGATAAAGATTGAGAAGATAACGTCAAACAATCACAAGTTTTCATTTGCATAAAAATATGAACGTGTACAGTAGCCTTAGATTTACATATAACGAAGATAAAAAAAAACACTTAACACTTAAAAAGACAGATAAAAAATGTTAATTTAATGCAATCATATGAATAAATAGATGCTGTTATTGATATAAAATAAAAAATCTACATGTACGTACAAATCTAATTTGGAATATCATTCTAAAGATAAAGTAGCCTACAATTTTATTTTTAGAATTATACGTTATTAGACGACGTTTTTTCATTTAGTTTCTATTTAAATTGCAATTTCATTTTTAAATGACACACTTAGTTATGAACAGACGGATGAACAGACAAACATATTCAATTTATTTCTTTTTAGTTACCGAACCCTAAAAAGCATCATCATTTCCTTACACTGTAAGTTTAACCTAAAAATATTTACATCTTAGTACACGACAAGGTAGCAGTAATTTACATAAACAAGAACTTTCGGCCATGCATCTTCGGGCCGGTCGGGATGAATGATGTGGAACCACTGATTTATTGGAGTTGGACCTGTTTCTACGTGACATACGGACAGAGTGTGTGATTTATGTTATATCATATGTTACGCTATATTTGTACGTAATAAGAGTGTTGTAAGTAACTACTATTATTTATGTTGATCTATACTAATATTATAAAGATGTAGTTTGTTCGGTTCAACGCGCTAATCTCAGGTACTATTGGTTCCAATTGTAAAATCCTTTTTGGTTTGGATAGCCTAGTTATCGAGTGAGGGCTATATTACATCACGTTAATCATTTCGATGTTACTCAATACATCTGTGGTAAGATTTACCTTCCGCACTTGTCTTTTGTCATGTATACATAACTCTTAGTTATATCCATTTTTCCCATTTGGGAGCGGAGCCAAAGATAAAAGCTAGTTATCAGAATAAATCTAAGGCCATTGTATGGCTTAACTTACTTTAATTTTAACTTTATTTTAATATCAATAAACTTTTTTAAAAACTATAAAACAATAGCTGCGTTCGTCGACAGGAGAACTTTCCAAAAATCTGTCAATCTAAAAATCTATTCTAGCTTTTCGGTTTAAAATAAACTTAACCTCCTATCCCATTTTTAATTCAGCTAACTCTTTGAATACATAATCCTGGCAGCCAGTAAATGCGTCATTTCCCTCATAAAATCTTCACGAGTCTAGAATAGAGGTTTGCTAGATTTCACAATAAGCAGTTGTGAGCCATAAAGTTTTTATAGTTGAATGAGAATAATGTTATCGCTGTTATATATATATATAGGTGTTATAAATCCCTGGATATAGGTATTTAAAATTGTAAACCAAAATCGTATAATTAGTTAAAACAACAACAAAATCTGCAATAGCAAGAGCTCGGAAATAATCCTAGTGTTAGGACACTCCGTTCCCATTAAGACACTTTCGTTCACCACTTTCCGCCGGATTCTGGAAGTGTGTTTTGTGGCGGAGCTCAACGCCGCGCCATTAAATATTTTTTCGAGTGGGAATCGAACCCATGACCTGTCACGCTTACAGTCGCTAGCTTGTGCAACGACTGGTCTCAGTAATAAAATAATAATTTCTTTAAGTAACCGTGTGTATAATATTTTACGATATGTGTGGAGGACTTTAAGAGTGCTCGACAGTTATGAGTTTGATTATATTATTAATTGGAATGAAAATGCATAGGATGTATTAAAATAATATTGAAAATAAAAAAAATATAGATGAAAAAGATAACCAGTTTGAAAATATTCCGTACTTCACTTACTATTCTCATTTAGAATATTCTTCTTCCTGACTTATAAATGTATAGGTTCGATTCCCACTCGTGGAAAATGAATTATTACTTATTAATGTTTTCATTTCTTCGCTTTAGTATCTAGGCGAAAACCACGGTATTGAGTCATTCAACACGCAATGCCTTAAAAATTCGGCAGGAAGTGAGGAACAGTGTCTTTTCACTAAGTTATAGATACAAGGTGAAGCTGAAAAAAAAATTACTTATAATCATTGTATGTACTTTAGGTACATTAAGCAAATTAAGCAAATTCTTAGCTACACCGCAAAACCTACCATATGCCAATATTTAGAGAAAACATTCCATCGACTTACAACCATTTAAATCACCTAACAACGTTCAGGTGTAAAAGACGCTAATTGTCCATATTAATTATACAACAAAAGGGCAATGAATCACCGACTATTAAGAAGGAGACCAAACTTTGTACAATGCTGATTGAGCGAATGCGAGTGGCAGCAGGATTTATGAGCGTCGAACAAAAGGTTAGGCACGCCTCTGTTCCACTGGAAGCCTTAATTTCCAGGAGGATTTGGCACTTGGCGTCGATGTTATTGAATCATTGCTGTTTGTAAGACGTTTTAGAGACTTTATAGATGGTGCCGCCTTGATTTTTGGAACGGATGTGTGCTGTGTGAAATACTTAGTTTATATGTACAGATATATGTATATTAGAAGAAACAAATTTTCTTTAATAACATTGACTGGAAACAATATTATTTTTTTTCCTAAAATACTTACTAGTTCTTTACTTATTCTTTTCATTTAAAAATAAAATAATCAAAATTGGTTTGCGTTTGCAAAACAATCCTGAAACTAATACAGACGGAAATACAAGCGAGTGATTTCATTTTGGGAGACTTTTATTTACTTCATTCTTTCTTGGCTTAATTTGCTTTTTTACTTCCTTAATTTAATCTATTTACTTAAATTTACGTTAACTTAAATCTTTGTTCTGTATTTATCCTCTTTTCTGTTTCAATTAAATTAGCAGTCGCCATGTAATGTATTGGACCGCTTCTTTCAAATCTTAGTACATTAGAAAACCAATATTATATAAAATATAAAATTTTATATTATATAAAACTTTTCCAATTTCATATAGTACAAAATAATACTACAAAAGTCGTTAAAATCATTCCAAGAGCGTAAATTGCCTTAATAGTAGATATAACTACCCATACAGATTGTGGAAAAGCAAAATCTGTTTGAATTTCTTTCGGTAACTTATCTTTGTTTTCCGGATATAAGTACAGTTGAATCGTCTCCCGTCGATTAATCCGAAATCTGCTGAATCTACCGGCGAATGACCTCATTAAGACCCCAAAGACATTGTTAGGGCACGATCATATATAAGAGGAGGTTTTATTTATTATGTCCATTATTTGTAAGATTTGACGTTTTCATTACTTTATTATATTTAATGTTGTATTTAATGTAAGTTGTTGTGTTTAAAATAATAATACATGGTGAATTTGTGTCAAATATATTTAATATATTCTGTTTCTTTTTAGTTTGTTTTTCTCTTTAGAGTAGTTCTCTTTCCGCTTTTTCCCGGTAGACAGTTAGAGTTGGGTTAAGATATTTCCTTCTCTACTTTCCAACCGAACCCATAACATTGCATATTGAGTTTCTAAACTCAACGCCGCCCCTTGTTTTGTCAGAGCTTGAAAATGTAATTTTTGCAATATTTTTTTCATAATTTTCAACATGAATATAGTAATTAGTAAGTAAATTTAAAAATTTTAGTTTCAATATAGTTATAAGGTTAAAACGTTCGTTTATGTGTATAACATTGTTCACATGACGAAAACAATGTTTCTTTTATTCATACATACATGTTTTATGGTAACTATTATTATTATTAGACTACTATTATTATTATATTTGTATATATTTAAAATAATTGTAGCATATTTACCAATGGAGCCAGTCCTGGCGCAGGTCCCCAAAGTGTCACTGTAAATGTGATCGGTTGTGGGTTCGATCCCCATTCGAGGAAACGAAATATTTATTTCAATTTATATTTCTGTTTCTTCGCTCTGATGTCGACGCAAAAGGCGGCGTTGGGTTCGGCACTCAACACGCAATGCCTCCAGAATTCGGCGGAAAGTGAAGAACGGAGTACGCAGTATCTTAACACTAGGTTCCCTCTGCCTACCCTGTCATGTGCGGGATACAGTGATGATTTTATTTTAATATTTACCAGTTGTCTGACCTAAGGTCGGTCCAAATCTGAGTCATTCAATGATATTATAAAAATAAAAAAGAAAAAAAAACATAAATTTGAGAAACAAATTCTTTATCAGATTAGTTAATTGGAAATAATTATTTGTAAATAAAACCAAAGATAGCATCCGCTTTGAAAACGGCCTAAGGATGCAAGGGGTCCAAGTGATTGATTGCCAGTTCTTTCAAATATTTGTCAAAACATTTTCCGACTCAACTGGTCTTTTAATGATTTCCATTAGTTATCACTCCGCTATTTTTGTTTCAGTCTGTTAGCTGTCGAGATTTTCTTAACTTGGATGATTAATTGTAAAAAAGCTTAACTTCAAAGCTTTAAGCTGTATTGATTTGAGAAAAGAATATAGTTAGCAATAATAAAAGACAAGAAGTCAAATTATACAATAATATTTAGAAAGTTTGATTACTTCACGAATTAGTGAAAGTTTGTGTTTCTAAAAATAACTTTTATCACATTTTTGTCAAGATCACAAGTTTTGTAGAAAGGAAATATAAAAAATTGAGTAACGAATATACTTTACAAAAATCCATACATTTCTTAAAAATTGATAATGAAAAATGAAAAGAATATAGAAATAGGTCAACTGTAATCAAAATCCCACCAGAATTCATAATTTGATATTATTCTTCTGACTTACTACTAACATTATTTGAAATACATTCTGCATTAGCATTCTCATAAAAACAACTCAATCACCATTTAACTTAAAGAACTAAACAAAACACACCAATATATAACAGCATTATCCGAAACGTTTTAAACTAAAACAGCATCTAATCTAAAGTTTTAAATACCCGTTATCTATAGGAACATCTGGGCAGTGATTTATAGGAGCGAGGAAAAGGACACTTCAGGCACTGGAGATTTACTACAGCTGAAAAAGTACCTCCGTTTGCTAGTTTTTGTTTGAGTCTGGTGTAGGTGTTTTATATAATCTACGTTTGATTAACGATGTTAAGATATATCACCGGTTCGGTGGAAGAATTACGTATTTGTATTTTATTTTTAACAGTAAAAGTAGTATTGTAGGAGATATAATCAAAGTTTATACGTTTCTCCGCATACAATAACATATTAAAGTTATTTTTCAGAAAAAAGTGCAATTACGTCATTATGACACCAAATGGAATGGTGGAATAGAGTAGCTTTTCTTGAAATCTTTTTATCTGCTCTATATATGTAGATAACATGTGATAGTAGAATAAAAATTATGCCTGAAGATAAGAATAGAAAAGAGCGGAAAAAGGAAAATATCAGTACAATAGAATGTAATAATAGAATATACTATATCTATAGTCTATATACGCTTAAAAAAACTACTTAAACTAAAATAATTTCAAACCAACCTTACATCTATTTCAAGCCAGAATTAAACAATTAGTTAGAACAGAGCGCACTAAAAATCTTGAAAGCCTCTGAAATACGTCTTGTTTAGTGTAGTGACACCTTAATTAAAGAAAGCACTTTTATTAGTGTTGCCCGGTAATTTACGGATTTGCTATCTTGATATTACGACTTAGGTATAAGTATTTTAAAAGCTTAAATTGTTTTTGCAAGCTTATTTTTTTATCTCTCCGTCGTAAGGAATGTGTTTAAGAGTGAAGATATAGAACTAAGCGTTCTCTATTTTCCGTTTTTCCTTTTTTTTCTTTACTTTGTTTAATGTAACGAAAAAAAAGAGTAATGAGTAGCTATTTAGCTATTAATATATAGTTAAATAGGCGACATTATACCTACGCAGTTAATCACTTTCCAGACTGAAACAGCATGAACATTAGTAGGTAATAACAATTCACGTTTATATTACTTCTAAATTTTCCTTTAAAAAACAGGACATTTAGTAATAATAAATGCAAAAAACTAAATTTTTGAACCCACAACCACATTAGTCGAATATTTTCTAACTGGACTACCCTGACATCAATACAGAGGGGTTGTTTAATACCCATCCAGTTTTATATACCTCATAGGCAATTATGACAAGTGACCATTGACCTGTACCGGCCATGGCTCGTTGCTTTGTCCCAGTACAGGGGCAAGTGAAGATTATTCACCCGCTAAAAATAACTACAAAGCTACCAACTTCAAAGAACGTTAGATACAAATATATTATATGTAGAGACGTGTTTATTTGAATTTGTGTTTAAACGTAATTTATGTTATGGTATGTTATTGAGTATTTTGCTATGAATGTAAGAATGTTAAATTTATAAGGTTTGTGATAGTTTATTTATTTTATTAATATTATTGTGGTACAGAGAGACAGAGCCTGACTGTAAACTATAAAGATATAGATAAGATATTTAAGGTCAGTAGTTCATTTCGTATTGTAATAGTTATTTCATATAATTTTTTTATATACTTTATGAGTCAAATCTTACATAGCAAGGTAAATATCATAATGTTAAAATATTCCGTTTCCGTTAAGACACTTGGCGAATAGCGGAACTCAACACACTAAATATTATATTCACCCGAGTGGAAATCGAACCTACAACATTCGCGTTTACGCACGCTTGCGCATACATAAACATAGACATGAAACAGAAATTCAGAAGTAATAAAAATCCAAGTTTTTCCGTATCTTGGTTTTCATATGGTTTCTGAATAAAGTTGATTGAACACGGAGCGTTGTTTGCAATTCGAGCAACACAACGTATGAATATATAAATATTTTTATTCAAAATTATAAAATTCAAAGGGATTTTATTATATTACTTTTATATGGATTTTATTTTGCATTTTTTTTTCATTTCATATAAAAAATTGTGAAAATTAATTTTGAATACAAAAAAGGTTGTTATTTTTGCTTTTGCAGTTACCAAAAATTAAAAAAAAGTATTGCATGTGTTATACACGTACAGGTACTTAAGAAAAATTATATATATAAAGTAAATATAAGTATTTTTTTACAACTGATGCCAAATTAAGCGACTTTTTTCGTTTTAATTGTTGTTTTTTTTAACAATTTGTTCTTCTAACATACATATATCTTTATATTATTAGTATTCTATACTATTAATAGATTTAAGGCATTGTCAAACAAGCCAACATAACATATATAATATAAATGTACCTAAAACAACAATCCAAAGCTCCTAAACCAAATTGAAACGCTCAAAATCTGAACCAGATAACTGTTTTAAACAGACTAAAATTTATACCTCTTATTTGTGTTTGTCGCGTGTGATATATAGCAGTTCGTGGGAGCTGTAATAGGTCGCCATATATTAAAGCAGCACCCTTATGTAGCCTGGCGATGGAACAGCCATGTCAAATATAATATACTAGTTTAAACCTGCGGCTTCGTCCCCGTGGTCAAATGGAAAATGAAGAATTCTGTATATCATTGACACATTCTAGTGTTTAAGGTAACTCTACAACAAAGCAACAATGTAGTCTATGTAACATAGACTACTTCATTAACCGAAGCGCAATAAATTTTAACATAATAAGATATATATTTTAATAAACATTATTATATTTGTTAAGATATATCTGAGAGTATATAGTTTCTGAGAATTGTGCGTTCAACCAAATCAACTCTTTGGCTTTATAATAAGCAAAGGTAATAAAATATTTTACCTTTATAGGGATTTATTCTCATTTTTACCGAAACAGACGACAAAAACGAACAACCCCTATGCAATATAATAGATTAATATTCTAAAAAAAAGTAGTAATAAAGCTGCATGTAGGTTGTAACGCTATGTTAGATAAAGCTGACAGGTTAGACCACAGTTTTAAGGTCTGATTAAAACCACCCTTATTCTAAGGGAAGAGGGCACATACTTTCGAGTACCTTTTGTTTATGTTTCTTATATGCAAGTTACTTAATTAACGTTGGAGTGTTCCAACAATATTACGTCAATTTCATAACATAATCTGTTTTCCTATGTCTATTACTTACATTATGCTGAAAATATTGTGAAATACACATAATAAGAAATATATATGATATGATTATACGCTTTATATTTCGATGCATATAGCAGGGTGCAAGATAGATGTAGACAAGCTAGTATAAAAACACGTTATTCTCGAACTTTCATTTAAATTCGAGACAAAACGCTAGCGGAACTCAACGCCACACTTTCTCTTAATAGAGGAGAGAGAAATGAATATCAGTAGGAAACAAACCCACAATCGTCGCGTTCCACTGCGCCACAACGACATCAAAACAAAATAAGAGAACTCTACTCATCAATGATATAATAATATTTTCCTGGTACCTATTTGCATGAATATAAACACAATTATTACAATTAGTTAATAATATCTTAATGTTAATAAATGTATTTATGGAAGATATAAAATGTAAATGATTTAAATTATTTTTAAATTTTTATATTTCACACCAGCTCTGCAAGATTTTAATTTATATAACTTTTTTTAATATTATTGTTTATTATTGATAGTATAATAAAATAGTCCGTCTAATCAACGAAACCTAAGCGAAGATTGATAAAGAAAAGTTATCAAAAAGAAAATTCGACTCAAAATTCCTAGTTTATAGCTAACCAAATCAAAACAGAAACATAATATTCAATACTACGAAAGCTGAATACGCGATGGAGCTCTCAATATCTTATGGCCACTCGACGTATTCAAAACAGACAATGCACGTCTAAATAAACCCGTGTTTCATACACGGCTTCAGTTTGAGATCTGCCTCTAATTAGAACTAGTCACCGCCTTATCCGCAATCAGTCCAACATCCTCCTTGCCCTGAAATATAACTTGTATGGTGCAAGAATTAGTTTAAAATATGCAAGAATATCAGTTTTATAAGCAAGAATTTATTTAAAATAAACAAGAATGATTTTAATATAAAAGTATAAGTTTTATATTAGTAGCGGTGATTGCGATGCAAGATTCATTCAATTGTTATATATTCGCACGATAATATTGATTAAAGTTATAATGTATTTTTTTTAAAGTACGCAGAGGGAACCTCATGTCAAAACACTCAAATGCCCATTGAACGCTTAATTGCTTCACAAACGACAGTCATCGTTACCAGAGTGATCGATTTTTGTTAAAATAAAATAAAATTGGACTGTATTTTTTCCTATGGGGTACATAGGAAAAAATTAGAAAAGTCATGAAGATGTGCTAAAAAAAGGTAACAAACAAGAAATATATTAACTATAAAGAAAACATACATTAAAAAATACTATAACGTTATAATATATTGTATAACTTTCTCTACATTTAAACATTTACTCTACAATCAGTGTATACAGAAAAGAAGATTAATCAAAAGCTTTGAACCCGTTTCCCTCAACGCTAATCAATTAAGCAAACATCTAATTAGATATAATTACCTCGTGACTTGCACCACAATCTCACGAGTGACGGAAAGGAAACATAGCTGTCCAAAGAAACTTGAGCTTTTACTATACATTCATCTTGTATTTCTATTCTAAATTATTCTAGAAGATGGCAGGTCTACTTGAATTGGTTGAAATATCTTTGATTATCGACATGGATTTCCATTGAACGGGATACTTTATAATGAATTAGATATTGATTGAGTAATTCATATAAGATATTCTTTATTGCTTTGGTCTTAAAAAACGAAAGACTTATCTATACTAATATTATAAAGCTAAAAAGTTTGTTTGGCTGAACGCGCCAATCTCGAGAAGAACCGAATTGAATTGAAAAAGTATTTGCGTTGATTGGTTAGTTAGAACGTAACCCAACGTACCTGTCGCCATAATTATCATCTGTGTCTTTACGCTGTGTTATTATTTTACACAATTAACGGTATAGACAAAGGAAATTTACTTTATGGCATCCCCAATTTAGATAAAAAAGAAATATTTAAATATCGAATCTACAACTAATGCGTGTTAGACGTTTCACCACCGCACCACGACGGCTGGATGTAAATTTACGTTTATTTAAGCGTAGACTCCATTTTGTGATAATATATTGGAAACCTTCACAAAATGTCGGACGCACATATGCTTAAAATGTCGTGATATTTCTGTAAAGGTCCCTGGGCGCCCAACCTACATAAAATCCTATTTGAACGTCGCCGTCGTAGAGCTGAGCTAATGCTTAACGCATTCTCAATTTTAAAATATATTTAGAATTAAAAAATACATGTTGATAAGGAATTAAAAAATATCTATGTTTCAAACTGATACAGCAAAGTGTCAATTTACACAGCTCTTTGCTTTCCACTCGATTTCTAATCTTTATTACTTAAATGAAAATAATTATATAATTATATTATTTAAATGACAATAATCGCAACATTCTCCCGACCAAAAATCGAACCCATACTTCAATTAAAATCAGACTCAGCGGAGATATAAGAGCGGGGAAATCAACATAATTAATTTCCTCGGGTGGAAATCGAACCCACAACTATCGCGTTCATATTCAGTTCATCTAAAAATATTTACTATACTGAGGAACTAAATAAACACACACGTGGTACTCGATAATAAAAAAAAAATGGAGTACTTTTTTCTAAATATGTACGAATTTTTATATATGGGAATTATCTGAAAAAAGCAAAAACAAAAGAGGAAACTCGAATATTTTTATACAGATAGCACTCATGTCACAAGTCTGCCGAAAATATAATGAGTAAACTTTTCCAATTATTATAGTTGGTGATAGTGGAAAAACTGTAGCAGAGTTGCGATCTACCTTTACTTTGATATTTATCTTATGGTATAGACGTTATAGTATAGTAATCAGGAAATTGATAGCATCGTTGGTTGTGGATTCAATTTAGCGATTCAAAATTTTCTCTAAAATATAATTTATATAGGGCTTTAAAATATGATAAATATAATTTATATAGTAAATATTACTTGTTAAGTGTAAAAACGAAAAAAAGTAAGAAACAAAATTTATAATATTAACAACTTCTATCTCTATATATTCTTCTCTATATAAAAAATATGCAGTAATGATCCACAAGTCATGAAATCCCTCATGATCAACAATCCCACGACAATCTAAACTACGAATAGTTCCAACAACCAAAAACGAATGTTAATTCGCATTTGCACTTTAAAACTACTTTAGAAGATCCCCCACGAAGTTTCCAAGTTCGACAACCGGAATTAGTGCAAATTAATATTCCAAACAGCGGGACTGCCGTTACAATTTAAATTATATTCAAAATATAACCAACTATATAGACTATACGAAAGATCAATGTTAAGCACAGATAAAATATACAGTGGCAGAAGGGAACAGAGTAAAAATTGCTGTGGCACTTTTTTATTCTGGCAAAATTGGTTGATTGTTAAGAAAAACACACGGGGTAGTTGGTCCGGGGTTTGTAATGCAATTAATATCACTTTGTGAGTTCGAGGGGGCCTATATTTTATTGTGCCGTCAGCGGTAATGTAATTTAATTTATTTGTGTTGAGCGTTCATTTTAAAAGGTTTTATTATCTGTCGCTAGCGGACCTATGAAATTATTTTCCAAGAATATTTCGTTATTGTCGGCCCCAATATTCGATAAATACGTTATTTTGTTGATGTTATCAGGACGCTGCAAATTATATTTGCTTGCTTTACGCATAAAATATAACACCGTTATACCTACAATGTTACATATATTTTTATTTAAAATACATGTCTTTTTTTAAATACTCTTAATAAATGATAATGTTATATTTTTTGCATTTCAACAAGTAACATTTACCCAAGTGATGTCAGTAAAAATAATCAACTGAATATTAAAGTAGATGTTAATATATAGGACAAAAATAGAGATGTACTGTGAAAATCAAACTTATAATACTAACTTACATAATTTCCTCAAAAAGAATAAACTATCCAAACTTCTACTCAACAAAATAACCAAAAAAATGCCAAAAAAATCTCACTAGCTAATAAAAAAACAAAGTATAATTAACAAAACATACAGAAATGAACCGAGAAGAAGTGCGGTGGCGGAATCTAATTATTTCTGCCGCTATGACAGCCCGCACTTTGGTGCGTCCAACATGGCGGCCCGAAATGAACCACAGATAATATAGCCAGAGAGAACGTAAATGCACGTATCGTAGAAAATAAAGTAAAGCTATGTATAAAGTTATCTATATTAGTATAGTATAGTAACTATGTATATATCTATGGACCCTATTCTGCCAGTGCAAAACCGAATAAAACTTTGTTTTTTACATATTGCATATGTACCTATAATGTCTAATTTTAAAAAATATTAATAAATATAAATTTCAAAAATAAAACATTATATCAGAGAAAATATTTACAGATTAGCAAAATAAAATTATTAATTTTCATTTAACTATTAGAACATTTATCAATTATTTTAAACTTAAAAATCTCTCATTTATATTAGTATTAGATCTAAATACTATTTAATAAAGCTCCATAATAACATAAGCTTCTACCCTATTTAAAAAAGAAAGAGTTCACAAAATTTCAACTTTCCAATAAAATTTTCCTACAGCTCGTCTGCTCTATGCACATTAAGTCTATGGAGCGATGTCAACACAATATTATGAAGCGACACAAACGTCGGCCGACGGTAAGCCTTCGTTCTCTTATTTATATTTAGACAAGAAATGTAGCACCAGGAAATTAATTTTCATTTTTTCCACCCTGAATATTATTTGAAATTTTTTATTTGGTATTTTATACGTTCAGAGAAATATTTCAGAAAAATATGGACAATGGTTATAAAGTGACACGTATAATGGTGGAAAAGTTTTATTAAACACTTTTAATGTGAGAATATAAATTGAATTATATTCTTAATTTTATATTGCATTCTTACCATTTAATACTAAACTAGCGACCCATGCGGCGCTTCACCAGTGTAAGTTATTGGTTGTATTATAGACAAATAATGCGAAATCTTTACATACATTTTTGCCTGTTTGCATGTTTTATTCTGATGTATAAGCAATATTGCTGTAAATTTTTATCTAAATCAGTTTTTCAACTTTCGTGCGAAAGTGGAACAGACATCCATATTCGCAAACTGACACATTTATCACATTACAAGGATAATAGGTTGGAAGTTTAGATATGAGTAGACATTTTAATCGTAATTATGTCGTTTAATAAACATTATTATTTACAATGGCTATACAAAGTTAAAGATAAAACCTCTAAAAAGGCGGAAACAGGAAAACGCAATGACAATATCTACAGCTACCCCTACAAGACCCCATATTGTATCGCATATTGTTTGTTTAAATAAAAAAAAGGTAAAGAACCCGAAAGCCCGTAATGTAAACATGTAAACACGTTCATTTTTCATAACACTTGTCTGCCTTTATAGAACGTTTAAACATACTGGCGAAGTCACTCAATATGCCACCGGCAACCATTAATATGTATAAGCGTCACTACCTATCACCTTAACTTGCTTTCGAATTTATAATTTATGGCGGAGAATAAGCGATGAAGGGCTATAGCTCAGTGGGTCCAGTTGATATTAGTCTATTAGATTAGAGAATAAGATTCGAATACGTTATAACAATTGATATTTTAATATAGAATCAACCAGCGGTTAGGGTCGATATATCTGTATTACATTTAGGAATATTTTTTAAGTTTCTTTTTATACGTTTATTACCGTTGCGTTTTATTCTCCATTTTAGGCATATTTGAAAACATTTTATGCACAATAGTTTGGGTTAGTTAGAATAAAACGAAATCGATAAGTAAATAATCTTGCTTTAGTATATAAAAAGTATAACCAAAGAAATACAACACAAAATCTTTCATAAATATAAAACAAAAGAAAACAAAACTAAATAAAATGAACCGGATATCCGAAAAAAAAATTAATTTAAAAATTCAGCGTTAACTTGCAAATTGAATTGTTTTGCCCAAAAAACGTTTCGAGTGAGATGTTCTAGGCAGTGGCCAAACAGGAGTCGTTTGTAAGCGGGGCACGGCTAAATATTTGTTAACATTCAGAAATGGGAACAACTGGGTATTTGTATCTTCTGAGTTCAGGTTAATGCCGTTACATTAGTATTCCGTCTACCGTTCATTTGGTACGGAATCTAGGGAAGATGGATCGCCGAATTAGGTTTAAATTTTTGAGTTTAGTTCGTTGAGTTTTGTATCAATGATGGTTGGTTGTTTATTTTTGTTTGTTAATCAACTTTGGTTATATAGTCATAGTTGAATAGTTTTTTGGAAAACGTATACAAATTTGAACGTAGCGGTTTTGGAGGGACGGTACTTGGACGGTTTCCAAGAGGCACAGGTTCAAATCCTGCTACGTTGACATTTCATGTTCAAATCCCGCTACCTTAAAATTTTTATACGTTTAAAGTATTTTATTTTAGGGTGAATGAAGAAAAGACAATAATTATCCTTATTAATATTTTTTTGTCTAATATTTTAATGTATAAACAATATAAAGAAAAAATATTCAGTCTCTATTTTTTGAGAATTTAGAACAAACTTCAAATAATTTATATATATAATAATTACTAATTCTATTTTTTTAACAGGTTATTATATTGTTAATTAATTTACTTATCTAGTTACTGATTAATATTTAATACTTTTATTCTCAATTTCTCATTTTAAAATAACAATATTAATTTAACAAACCGTTATACGTTCAAATGCGATTTTTTGAAACCTATTACAAAATTTACAAAAAGATTCAAAATATTAAAAAAACTCTATAAACCCAATTAAGGCGACAGATGTATTGTATTTTATGATAAACGGTATAGAAACTAGCTAAATCAATAACGATCACTTAAACCAAGGTGTAACACTGAATGCAGTAATGTAGCGGGTCACTCTATCGAGGGTCGAGGGTTGAAAACGTCCATTAGTAGACTGCATTTTACTAACTAATTATAGGGGGTGAGATTTAAGGGAGGTTCGGAATTTTTCTTTGTTACCGTATCAAATGCATTAGCATGGTGTAGTGTTACAGTGTATTTTCGTGGTCTCTTTAATAGGATTGTAGGTTTATGATATGTAGGTACAACAGAATATAACTTATACATATCCGGTATATATACATTAATATCACTTTATACACTTTAGCTTATAGTTAATTGTTATACTATTTCATGAATTTTCGATAGTTAACTTTAAGACAAAGTTAAATTCAAATTAACTGTAAATAAAATCATATTATTCGCTTCATTTTGTGAATAAGTATATTCTAAAAACTATAATAATACGATTTCTTCCAATCAATATAAATATAGTTTTTTTTTTTATTTATTTATTTCTTAACACTACAGACACTTGGTCCGTACCCTTTTTAAATGTATTAATTTCCTTATCATATATATTAATTACATTATCGTTTACATACAATTAATACCTATAATAGGAAAATTATATTTTTAACTTTACATTATTTTACAAAATTTTACTTAGATCTAAGGTTAAGCGAATGTCTATTTACATATATTTAACAATTTTTCACATTACAATATATATTAAATTACATAACTATAAATAAGTACATGCTAAAATTTTATAATAATTGATAATTGATTTGATGTGAGATGTGTATAAATATAGTTTGCATGCGTGGTTTATATTATGACCTTATTTTTTTTTTTCGCTGGGAAATGCATTTATGCAGACTATCCGTGCGTAAGACAAATATGCCCTACGAACGAATGGTACTGTGGGACTCATCAAAGGATAACTTGATACTACCTTGATACTACTAACTTAATACTAAAACCCAGCGGAAACCCTCTCCACTAATATGAGACGCCGCAGGATACCCCAACCCATACAATTTTAATTTGAAAAACTAGGAATACCATTTCTTATTCTCATAGAAACTTTGGAGAATTTTCTCTTACTTCTTAAAAAACTTACATTCCTTTCACCTTTAAAAATAAAAGTTACAGACAGCAAATTATAATAAATTTAATTTCACATATGAACCTCCAAGAAACATAAGCCAAATGAAGCTTTAAAGCAGTACAAAGTACAAACTTATTTAATAAAGCCAGCCCTTCGCATACTCGAATAGTGCTCATTCTGAAGAATTAAATTAACGCCTGCTTCCACTTGACTTACGACTGCGGAGTATTGACGTGCGACGCAAAATATTACTTTGTAAATTGTATACATCTATATATATACATATAAATATTAAAGCTAAAGTGTTAATTTGGTTGAGCGCGTTAATCTCGGGAAATATTGGCTGATTTTTGAGAATTGAAGGATTATATTTGTGTTGGATTGTCAGTTTATCGAGGAATACTATAAATACTATAGGCTTATATAAAAAACGTTAGTCTTAGTTTCATTGTACCTTCTATGTTCTAGTTCTAGTATATTCTAGTACCTGCTTTTAGAATTATGTTTGTACCTCGGGCACTTAGACTGTGTCATGTGTCATACACAATCCTGGCTATTTCCTTTTTACCATTTAATTTCAGTAGGCATTACCATTAGTTACTAAAATAAGTGATTTTGTGATCAAGTTCGATGGCTGTGGGTTAAATTCAATAGCTGTCTAAGCAAAGATATAGTTGAGTGACGAAACTTAACGCCGCGCTGTACAATAATAAACAAGTATGGGTAACGGAATAAACTTATACATATATTTAATTTTATTAAATTTG
Organism: Heliconius erato x Heliconius himera; assembly: GCA_013421005.1. Taxonomy (NCBI): domain Eukaryota; kingdom Metazoa; phylum Arthropoda; class Insecta; order Lepidoptera; family Nymphalidae; genus Heliconius; species Heliconius erato x Heliconius himera. The sequence continues at coordinate 114,877 of JAATLQ010026095.1, read as the reverse complement.
CGTAAATCATAAAAACACATAATATTTTAAAATACATCTGACTCTGTAAGTCCCAAAAGACGCCACAAAAATAATTACGATCCTCTTCCAGTCGAAATGCCTATCAAAGCCAAAGGTCATTTGATAAAACCAATAAGCCTAAATAAACAAACCCCTATTTGATTACTGAGCAATCACTTTGAATAAGCAAGTATTGCTAAGTTATTTTAGTCTTGTTTTTAGTGAAAACTAACTAGTCATTTAAGACTTGAACTGAATATTTTCTTACTATTAAGAGATTTTTTTTAAATTTTTATTTAGAAATAAATCTACCGTTGTTGACTAACTATTAATTTATCCAAATTTTAAATATCTTAGATTCTATTGCTATCATTAATATTAAAATATATCCATTCACATCAATGTGATATATCTCTAGACGTATATGTCTCTAGACGTTTTTTTATCAGTGTCACGCTTTGTCTCACATATAGCAAGGCAGAGAGAATCTGATGCTAATACACTCTGTTCTCAGCTTGTCTGATCGAGACATGGCGTGTTGGCCAATACGACGAGCCAAACAATAATAGTAATGTTTGAGTAAAAAATAAAATTTAGAAGTTTATTAAATCAAAAACAAAATGGACATCTCTTTTACAACTTTTCCTTAGTTAGAAAACCAATCAAAACTAGTAATAAGGTATAATCTATGTAAGCGTGTGGCATCTGTCCTGTCCTGTACTGTACTTGATTAATGAATGCCCACCCTATCAGATTGTTACAAGCGGGGTTCAACTCCCACTTGATGTCGGTTTTCAAATTTCCTTAATTATAAGGCAACGTTTTGACACCCTAGTTTGGGGATCGACTTCGTTAGGAGAATGAGCGTAATTTCTCTGAGCAAACTGTAGGTGAAGGATATTCGTCACCTCTGATTGTGCGTTCTGCCTAAATAACCTCTTATTGACTGTTTGAAATGGATTCACAAATCAAATGTATACTGTAATTATTGGAATGTGTTCGAGATTAAATGTCAAGGTTGAAGATTGATTTAGCTTGGGATTGGAGATTTGTTTAATTTGGTAAAATGTTTATTAGTTTGTGATTTCTTTTTAAATTTCAAATAAATAGTAATTACATGAAAACAAGAGACTTAGGTTTCGAAAATCGAACAAAAATGTTAAATAACACACAACACTTTCTAATATTGAGACCTAGAGTCACGCTTAGTTCTAACTAAGCGGAAGTATTTATAAGTGTATATACTTGCACAAAAGAGAAATCGAATTCAAAACCATAAAATTCTTAATTTAAAGTTCAAGTTCAAATCTAATCAAACTTAAGTCCAATAAGTTATCCTCCAGTACAATCATAGCAAAGATAGCCAAAACTCCTGATTTATCTGTCTGCGCAGTTTTACTCGAACTAATGTGATTATAACCTGTAATCACCGCTCCCATGTGCTCCCTCCAGTCCCAATCCCAAATGAATTGTTCTAACGATGTCGTTAGTATGGGAGTTTGATTAAAAATAAAATGGTGTTAAATGTACCGGCGAGTCTTAAATTCTTTTTCGATATTCTGTTTAATTGTTTTTAATAATGTCTAGTGCTAGTTGTGTTTTCGTAATAATTATGAAAGTCGGAATATTAAGAGATTTATATATCAATAACATATGATTGAGGCCAGTCGTGGCGCAGGGGCACAAAGTGTTCATTTTTTCGTTCTGGTACGCGGCGTCGAGTTCTGCCACTCAACACGCAATGCTTCCAGAATTCGGCGGAAAGTAGAGAACGGAGTGTCTTAACAGGATACAGCGTGAAGCTGCTTTAATAACATTTTAAATAATATGCAAAAAATAATTATATAAATAATCATGTAAGCGTCAAGCTTATAGCACAATCTACTAACTTTAACGCCGAAGTAAAATAATAATTGAATAAGCTTAAAATAATAAGCACAACTTCTTATAATAATAATTATATTAAAACCCACCACGTTAACCGACAAAACAAATCAAAATATTAAAACGTAAACAAAATGGCGACACAGGAAGTGTCAACCGGATATTGGTTGCATTGAATATTCTATTTTATATCTACGTTAATTATCTTTTGAATAAACGCTCCATTGCATCTACTCTTGTTTTTGTTATAATTCAACTGTTTCAGGTTGGTTGGTTTATTTCGTATAAAGCAAATATGTGGTGTAAATTGAATTTGCACTAAGATAAAATAATGGCGTTAGGTGCAGTACAGTATGAGGAAGCGGGACAGTGTAAATAAAATAACTTTAAAGTAACTAAATAGTGTTCTGCATTGTTTGGAGATTAGAGAAATGTAGTACAAGTTTATATGATTTTCGTTATGAAGTTTGGTTACAGTTGTAGATTTATAAGTCATTCAATAAATAATATTTTTATAGTTCTTTACCTGTTAAATTTTTATGGCGTATTATATTTTACAAATCAAGTTCTTTCATTTGATACCAGACGGTTATTTTGGATTAACAAAAATATCGATTATATGAAATTTCAATGTTATCAGAATTGAAGTCGTTATCCAAATTTCAGCTCAATCTGACATTGAGGAAGTGTGTCAAATTGAGCTTGCAAGATTTCACATACACTCACAAGGCAAGTCAAATGAAAGCGAGTATGAAATACACGTTTTTAATTTTACACATAAAAATATGAATAATATGAAAAACATATTTATATATATGCATACATATAAAATGGATATAAATACGGTCTTATTGCTCCAAGCAATCTCTTATCGACAACCTTAAGTAAATAAAAAACCAGTTGTAAATATTATATGTAAAGAAGTATAAGCAAAGCCACATGATATAGCTAATTTAATAAGCTAAAACTTTAAATCATATCATTATTACTTATTTCTATTGAAAATAACATAAAAAACTGATAATAATTAAACAATGTTATTTAATTATAACAGAATGCTGAACAATCGTATAGAATCTATAATTTAGTTCGATTTTCCATATTATATCGTTATACAGATACGATGTTATCTTTCTTTTAATTAAGAACCGTGATACAAATAGAAATAAATATAAATGTGAATTGGTTGTGGGAAACAAAGAATAATCGTGTAATTTAATACTTTTTGTTATTGAATTATTGTATTAATGAATAAATTAGCTTAACCTATCGTCAATTATATTGTTACCGGCCATTATATTGTATGGATTCGTCTATTGTTTTTGTTTATACTACGTACCTACTTGTGCTAGATTCATTACTTCTCATCCGATTTCGAAATCTTGTGAGTAAAATAGCGGAACTTAACGCTGTGTTTTGCCTTATCATAAAGTAAATACAATTGTATCACACACACTGTACCTGAAGCTGGTAACAAGCATTAAATATTGTTTCTGGTATCTATCATCAAGGAATACGTGAAATAGCCGCACTACATCTATTGAGGTGCAGTGGGGCCGTTTCAATAGCTACTGAGGATGCTAATATGAAATTACATATACCTTAATCGAATCTACTACTAATTTACTGTAATTACTAAGTGCTGTACCACAGTGCAGTTTACCACCCACGTAAACCCGCATGTATGCAACGGTTACAAACCACAACATAATTTTTATAGCTTCTTAGCGGTGTCAAGTTGCTCTACACTTGGTTTTTTTGCTACTGTAACGAATTTATTTGTTACTCAATAATAATAATAATTTAGAAACACTAGATTCTCTATTTATTTGTCTAAATGCAAGAGATATGTCAGTGTAGAGCTAATGACAATAAAATGTTATTTTTTAATTTTTACATGAATAAAGATAAAAAAAATCTCGTATATTACTCGTATACCTAACACCCATATGTATAAATTATTATTGGAACTTGATTTCGACAGCAAAATGACTAAAACCTTACATTTTCTATATTAAAGTAAATATATATTCTCTTCATAACAAAATTAATCCCATAAAAGCTAAATCAAGTCACTTCAGGCGTACAAGAGTCTAGGAGATTAAATGAGAAAAAAGAAAGGAAAACACGGTGCATTTTTATATCTTCAGTACACATATTGGTTTACTCGCATTGTCCCTCCGGTTTCGTGATATCTTTCTTTTTAGGTAGTATTTTATAAATTGGGAAATATTGGTAGTAAGAGTGAGAAGTTAAGAACAGGGAAGTGAAGTCAATTGCTTCGGCTAGGAATCGAACCCACATCTCTTTAACGAACAGACACTGTCCATGAAACACCAACTTACACTTCGACGGCCCCTAATTTAGTCGAGGAATTCTGAGCTTGTTAAAATTAAAGTTCAAAATCTTTACTACCGATAAAATATTATAATATATGTTTTCGATTGATCCCTTTAAATACTCAAACGCTGTTTACGATTTCGTGATAAAATGCATGAAAGGGGGATTACTTTAAAGCACTTTAAAATATTCTAACCTTAATATGTATTATAAATTATAATTAAAATCTTCATTTACAAGGGTTATACTTTACCACAGTGATAAAACTTACAACGCAATGAGACTGCTATTTCGAAAGATATATTTACTAAATGAGATATTTGTTTAAATTATAAAGACTCTATGGACACCATCACGGCTCAGTTGGCCTTTGCTTGACTTAGCGTGATGATTTTGGATTTAGATTATACTTTGGAAAAAAATATATCTTATTATAATAAACTCTGGTTATATGTAGAAGAGATTTCTTTTTATTCTCTCTCTATTTCCTTATCTGTCCATTATTTACATAAAACATAACTATATAAAAGAGTAGATATAAATAAATCATTTTACTATCATATTTAGAATATCTCCTAGAAATGGTGTCGAATGGAGTAACTCAACGCCGCATTTCATCATTAAATATTTACTATAATTGCAACCAATCCCAAAATATATATCCAATATAGTTTCACCTACGTAATTAGGTCAACAAAACTAATTATATTTAGCAAAATATTCGGTAAAGTACATTTTGCGTACAAACGCGATGTGTCGAAGTCAGATTTCCGTTCTCCGTACACCGGAAATGGCTGGATGTATCGGCTCCATAAATCTCACCTTGCTTTAATGCCGGTGTAAACGCTATGGAAATTGTAAATGTCTTTTCATGTTTTCGTGTTATTTCTGTTTTTTTTTTGGTGTAAAATTATGATTTTGTATGATGTTGCTCTTTACAAAATAGCTATAGGTAGATGATGTAGCGGCACAGTGCGGCATAGTAAACGAGATGGTTGTGAGTTAGATTCCCGCTCGATGGAATTAATTATTTCTATTTTCTCACTCTGATATGAGAACAAGGTATGGTTTTTTGATTTTCATTATTACAGTAAAATCTCTTTTAATTATGCTAAGAATTTGCCACAAAATTAACTTAGCACCTCAGCATCTAGATTCAATCGTTACTAACTAACAAAGTATTCGTACAATCTATTGGATTCAATTTAAAATTTACTAGAAATTAAGACAAAAAAAAATAACAAAATAAAAAAAATACTAAATACCTCCCAAAATATACTAAAATCTTATTTTCCACACAATCTGCTATAAAACAATGAGTACAAATCAACGTCCATACATTATGTACACATTGTTCCCATAAGGTGCGTTTAATATCTAATTATTTGATGACAATTCCCTATTTCCAGGCCAAGCGATAGTCGACTCTTCTACAAGTAAATAAGGCAGTTTTAGACATAAAGGCCCTAACAGACTTTCGGTTAACGTAGCAATTCGATTCGCATATGGCCTAAAGATTAGTGTCACATGTGTTCATATGAGCTGCACATTAGAATTGTATTATGCGATCATTAATAGAATATATAACTGTAATAATGAATGACTAGTTTCGTTATTTAATTCCGTTTGTAAGTCAATTAAATTACGAAATCTACTTCATTATCGAAAGCCGCTATGGCGCAGTAGCACAGCATTTGATGTGACAGTTGTCGAATCGTTTCCCACTCGGAGAAATAAATTATTAACCCTTAAGCACACTTAGACGAAACGCAAAAGTAAATTCTAGTACCTAGCGATTTATTAAATTTTCCAGTATAACAAATCTGTTTGAGTTCATATTTACTACCTCTTTAATTATTTTACAAAATTATAACATTCATAAATTTCATTTAAACAACGCAACCTAATAAGGACACCGCCATACACACATCCATACATACAACATTCAATATGAATATGTATGGATTAAGAATGTCAACATTAATACAAGCCAATATATTACAGTACAGTGATCTCAACCTAACGAAGTTGTGGTGTGTTCGTCAAAGCAATTCTAATTTGCTATAAATTGTTCAAACGTATATTATATTGTCGTATTATAATTAACATCTCTATTTATATATTTATTTAGTTATAATAATCAAGAATTTTGTTAGGTGAATCTTGTTATAATATATATTTATTTACAATGTTTGAGGGCGCAGTGGCACAAACGTAAACGTGACAGTTGTGGGTTCGATTCCCACTCAGGAGAATGAATTATTATTATTTTTAATTATAAAATTAGGCGGGATGCAACTTGAACCTAAAAAAAATTATGATTGTAATGTATATGTTTAAAGTTTCAAAATTGTTATCTTATAGTAAAATCTTTTATTTGTTTAATTTGTTTAACTTAAACAAATAAATTAAAAAAATAATATTACTCATCAAATTAATGTGATGATTATGCAATTTTTAGCCTAAGTCTAATGGGCTTTTCCCAGCTTAGCAAACATATTTCTTAATCGGTAGAAATCTAAGAACGGATTTACTTATTACTGAAAAAAACTTAAATAAAATTGAAAATGTTTAAAAACAGATTTGAAATAAAACTAAATAAGTACATATCAGCTAAAAGGATCTTGTATTACTAGAATATCCAATCATTAAATAAACCTTCCCATACTATAAATTCAGGAAAAAAATCCAAATTAAAATCCAAAGAAAAATAATGAAAAGTTGCACAACCAAAGCGAGATAAACCGGAAATTACATCAAATAACGCATGTCACTCGGAAATATGAGAAAAAAAAAACATACATTTTTGACATAAATATACATCTGTGTGTGACGTGTATACTTTGTAAGGAAATTAAATGTCTTGTATGAAGACAAGACGAGCTACACTATTACAACCATACATTTTGATGGCCCTAAATTATTAAACTAGATTCTGTGAAATGTTATTTACGAATTGTAAATAATATAACATTAATTAAGTCTACATTTTCAAGACATTATCTAGATTTTAGAGATCGATAGGACATCTAAATGAAAATGTGATGGTTATAGGTTCGATATTTACTCTCTTTCCCTATATATGGTAGACAAAGTGCGTTAGCGTTCAAGTTACGAAATTGAACACGCCAATGAATTCATGAGGAAGGTGAAGAACAGCACTTCGTTGTTGTGTTTAAGGTACTTTTGTTCGCGTCCAATTTTTTTATATAAAAATTCAGTAATTATGAATTTTGTTTGATATATTATTATCTAAATTTTTGATTAATGATAAGATTAATGATGTTTGTTGACACATTATCTAAATTTTTTGTAACTAGAAACTAGATTTTTTTAAAAATATAATAACTTAAATCAATATACTATACAAAACACCAATCATATTGACAAATATCGTATGACAAACATTTAATAAATCCAAGTAATTCATTTTATTATTCAAACTCTGCCTTGGTTTAATAATGTTCTATTGTTCTAAATCTCAATGAATTTCTATGATTGATGACTTTTTATTAGAAAAAATAATAGAATTGATTCTTTTGTTAGTAATAAAGGGTATAATGAAGGGAATAAATAAAGAATGTGTGATAAAAAATATGAAATAATTGATAAAGAACGAAAAAAAAAAACAAACAGCATTGTGGTGCATTTAAGATGTGCCTGGCAACGAAGTGGTCGTTAGTTCAAAAGTTTCTATAAGAATGCCAATACTAATGATATGTAGCGTTGGACTCTGCCTCTAAACGACTGTTGATAATGCAAACAATAATCGAACCCACAGCCGTCGCGTTTTTCCATTTTTCCATTATCAATTAGGATTCCCAACAAATTAGTTTAAAACGTATTTTATCTGAAATGTAAATTTCCAAACAAGGAAAAGAAATGAGAAGACAGGAATGAAAACCGTTATACACTTATTTATACAATAGACGCGATTAAATTGCAGGGCTCTCCTTCAGAAGAGAGGTGATTGATTACATTTGAATTTTACATTAAACCTAAAAATGAAACCTAAGTCAATGTTTTGACAGTAATTGTCATAGAGACATCGTTATTAACTTAGAAAGTTCAAATATAACGTCATAAATGACAAATCTAAAAGACTTTCATTGAATTATATTAAGAACTCTACATAATTCATGCTACGTTTTGTTTAGCTTCACGCTGTATCCTGCATAACGCAGGGTAGGTAGAGGGAACCTGGGGACCTATTGTTTAGACATTCTGTTCCTAATAAGACCAGATGAAAATGTTAAATATTTCGTTTCCTCGAGTCTGAATCCAACCCACAACATATCACGTTTATAGTCGCACGCTTGTGCGACGGTGAACAATGCGTATTAAATAAACATATAATTAAAAAACAATATACACTAACTATTTAAATAATTATAAAAGCATCTCACTAAAAATATTCCTCCTATTTAAGGCAAACTACATTCTTTAAAGTAAATTCTTTAAATGTTACTATGAAAGTAGGCCTTGGCTTTGTTACCGATACTAGTCGAATTTGAACGTGGAAGCTATCAATCATAACCAATGTCTCCAACGATTTATCTTCTAACCCGTATATTAAAGGGAAACGAATTTACAGGCTACCACTCGCGCGAACTACCTTAGAAATTCACACAAAAATACATCTTGTATTGTTATTGTCCGAAATACTAAAATAGCTTGGACTTTTATAAAAGTTTTATATTGTCCAACACAAAACCTGGTGGCTAGTGTACGAATAATTTATATTATGATAAATAGTAGAAAAATGATTTTGTCATGTTTATTAAGGTTTTTTCAGATTAGTTGATGTCGGACTGTCGGAGATTGTGCAATGAAACATAGAAATTAAGATGTAAGTTTATAAGTTTCATGTTTGTCAGTTTGAACAAGTTGTAAGCTTAACTTAATATAATTATTTAAGTGACATGGATAAACTTTTAAATTAAACTAAAACAGTTTTTATATTATATTTTCTAATATATACATTCATTTAAACATTAGACCAAAGTATCCAAAAATCTTTAAATATTTAAACAAAATGATAAGCCTATTAATATTCCGAATACATCTAGTATTATAAAACGTCGAATAAATATAAAACATTCAGCAGACAAAGGCACTAAAACGGCGCAGACATCTAAAAAAGTTGAAAAATCTAAAACCGCTAAAACAAAACAATAATCTGGTTTATTCATTTATGCGCACCCGTACCACTACCATTTCCGTTAAGGGATAGACGCAAAAACGAAACAATAGAAATCTAAATTGAACTCCGATCCGTGACAGCGTGGCCACAGTTCAGAGGCATTTATTGGACTATCAATCAAATTCGTCTGCACTCAACATTCATCTTCCCCTTAAATTGTAGGGGGCCACAATCATTTATTCGAATCCAGTGCGAGATGATTGTGTGACAGACGTCGATTACTACAATACTTTCATGAGCGATAATTAATATACATTTAATTTAATTACTCTTTATTACATCAATATTTTTATCAATGATGATGATGAGGTATATATTTTTTATTTTATCTGGATCATTTCACAATTATATAAGAAAAATAGTAACTAGTAAAAAAAATATCAGAAATTATCAGATCTATTTTTGAACGGTATTAAAAGTAATAATTATCACTAAGACCATTCAACATATTTATATAATTCTTATAGTAAAAGCAACATAAATCATCATCGTTGAACAAATATAAGAGAAGCAGACACAACACACATTTTCCTACAAATTTGATATCAATATGACGTGAAGGCATTTGTTTGTGTCATAAAATTGGAACCGTATCGATTGATACGCATTCGCAATTCAATTTCGATTCGAATGGGACATAGAATTATTGATGTTGAATAGATTACGTCGAAAGGTCTTCGGCCACATGACTGTGTTTTGAAATCTACTATCAACACAACATACAAATAAAAA